>JAQGBD010002201.1:0-11069 GCA_034698165.1 Punctoribates punctum
CTCTCTCTCTCTCTCTCTCTCTCTCTCTCTCTCTCTCTCTTTCTCGCATTTATTTAAAAGGCTAACAAAAACACAGATTTATTGATATTTTCAAATGAAATGAATTATCGAAAAAATAATTGCATTTAAATTATGAGCGAATAGTAATCAAAACCTGATTTATAGCTTATTTGAAAAAATAGTTCAGTTTTTCTACCCATTGATTGCGTGAAAAAAAAATTATAGTCATATGTCTAAAATCATTTATCAAGAAAAGCTCTCTCTTAGCAATTTATATGAGCAAGATTATGAAGCGTAAAAAGTCTTTATGCTCTTTGAATTTGATGTTTAACCCTGATATTCAGAGAAAATTCCAGGAATTAAGAAAATTATAGACTTTCTCGATTTTTTATGAGTGCATGGTCATTTCATATAAATATTGGAATGAACTACCTTGAACACATGATTGTTTGTAATTTATTCAAGATATAGTCAATGATATTCGAATCGGTTTAAAATGACAAAACTTTCCGTCTTATTATCTAGTTCATTTATTGAATGCTAAAATCGAATTCAATGATATATGTAATCTAATTGACATTTGTTTCTGATTGAACTTCCTCGGTTATTTTTTCAAAAGTGGTAATAAGTGGGGAAAGTGGGGAACAGGCGATCATTCATCAAAACAAAAAACTTATTTGAAATTCGCTTTCATTTCAGGTCAGACCTGATCTTCAGTAAAGACTTTTGAAACGAAACCATAAGAAAAAGTTAACCAGAATTTTATCCCAACTTTGAGGTCAATTCGTGAAATATTTACCTTTTTTCAATTGCAAAACATTCAGGATCTATTGAAATTATTGAAATGATAGTCATTATTTGAGTTTTTGTTTTTTGACTTGATCAATTTTATTTTTAGCTGAATTTCCAGTTAAAAAGTTCAAGTAATTGATTCTGAAGTTTGGAAATCATGTATTTAAATGTAATTGAGTTTGTCTTTCATCATATTCATTAGATACCCTTGTCAAATTGTTTGCCAGAGAATGGCATAATTATTCCCATTAGCAGTGATGAGCAGATGATGACCAGGGTTTGCATTAATTCAATTTGAGGAATGCCCTCACTTTCAGAATGAATAGTGTTTGTGATCAAAGCTTTTGATAAGTGCTGTCAAACAAACTTCAAAACTTGAAAAGGTGTTAATCCCTCCCTCTGGCCATTGGATAGGATTTAAATGACTTGTTATTCAAAAATCAATTCAATTGAATCTATTCTTACGTCAAAATTATTAAATAAATTGTGAAAAGCGTTGGAATACATCATTGATATAATGGGCACCAATTGTACCAACATTTGCATTGATAACTGTTCACAATGGTTCAGACGCACCTTGGTGACCTTGTTTAGTTTACTAGAAGAATGAGCTTGGCATTCTAGACGTATTTTAGACTGAATTCGATATTTTTATTTGAAATATATCTCTAATCGAAGGCTAAGATTATTATCGATTATGAGAATAGGATTTCAAATATAAGGAAATGTTTTTGATTTGATTTGATTGGAAAATAATTATAATATCAGAGAAGAGTTGAGAAAAAATTATGAAATAATATTAATTCAATTGAATTAATATTATTTCGAAACTCAGTCTTATTTAAGTTAATAATTATTTTTCACTGAATTGAATATAAGCCGACAAATAATTTCTGAGACGACGACTACTAATAATTGATTATTAAGATTGTCGTCATCTGCTGTCCTATCTTTTCGTGTCTCAGTCCGTCCCCTCCATCGCCGTCCCTCTATTATGACATAAAAATTGGTTTGAAAATAATAGTGAATAACGAGGAGAATTGAAAATTCAGTTCTAATAATAGTTAATCACAAATATATTGCAATCGAGAAAAAAAAACAAAATCTATTTAATTGTTTTCTCCAATACGTGTGAAATCAAACGAAACGGTAGAGTTAGTGCTGAGGGAAAGGGAGAAAGAGGAGGGATGTCAGCTTAAATCATGCAAACCCCCTCTCTAACTGTGCTACTGAAAATACGCTAGGGTAAAGTCGGGGAACCCTTCAGGCCTAATCAGTTTTTAATTGCATGCTTACAAACGGACACACAATTAGAAAGTTAGGTTTTTTCTGATCAACATTTATGTGCCGTATATAAGTCGGATCCTCTACTTGTGGTGAGCCTTAGTTCTTGAGATAGAGGACTAACGCAAACTTGGTTTCAAACTCTTGTTATCTTTTTTTTTATTCTGAAGTTTTCTATTAATATTGTTTTTGTTATTCTTCTGATTCAATACTTTAGTTATTTTTCTTTGAGTTTTCGTTTGAATAGAATTTAATTTTCGCCTATTTTTCGTTTTGAAGATATTTTTCGTATCTTTTTTTGTTGAAAGTGTTGTTGAAATAGATTTTATCCAACGATGGCTTCGCATACAATTCCGATGCATACTGTGGGCGAAGATATTGTCGTCAGTGGTATGTCCGGAAGGTTCCCAGAATCTGATTCTACGGATGAGTTCGCTAAGAATCTCTACGACAACGTCGATATGGTTACTGAAGATAATCGCCGCTGGCCTACAGGTCTGTCATTTGCTATATAATTAAACTAGGATAATGTTTAGCTATTTTTCATATTTGTATTCGAGTGCAAGGGCATTTTTAGAAATGAGTTTCTCAACTTTTATACCGTTTAAAAAAGTTTAAAAATTTGTCCAAGTTAACTTTAAACTCAAGCAGCAGAATTTTTATGATCCTTCAAATTGGCAGTGGTACAAAAGGCGAATTTTCCTTGTTCAAAAACAGTCCTTTGAATTTTATTGACTCAAAAGATTCGATCTTGTAAATATCACTCATTTTTCGATTAGTTTCAATTAGTATTAATTGAGATTATAAAACTGATGGTGAACCTTGCTAAAAACCTATGTACTGTCTAATAGAGTTTTCCAGATAAATCAAATGTCTATTTAGCGTGACCATTAAATTAATGATCAAGGAAAATTCAATTTGTATTATTCGAGCTAGTTATTTTGATTATGAATTTGTTCAAGGTTAATCTTCTTGATTGTTATTCAAATTTTGATAAATTACTTTATTATTAATGAGCAAGTAGAAAAATTCTTAATTGTATTAATTATTCTGATTGAAATGAGCAGGCTTATTCGGAATGAACCATCGAATGGGCAAAATCAAGAACATCGATAAATTTGATGGATCATTTTTCGGAATTCTCAACCAAATGGGTGATAAAATCGACCCCCAGTCCAGAATCCTGTTGGAGACCACATACGAGTGCATAGTTGACGCCGGTATGCAATCCGACCCCTCCTTCAAGTTTTCACAATTAATTGTCTCAACTATTTTTCACTGAATAGGAGTCAATCCACAGACTCTTCGAGGTTCAGACACTGGAGTATATATCGGGTTCTCCTCGTTTGGAATGCCCGACGGTGTGCCCGAAGAGGTGCATCCCGACTCTCAGAGTGCAATGAGCGAGACTCTCCTCTGGCTTCAGGGACAGGCAAAATGTCTTTACTCAAACAGAATATCATTTGTGTTCGACTTCAAGGGCCCGTCGATAGTGATAGACACCGCCTGTTCCTCAAGTCTCGTCGCTTTCAATACAGCGATGAATGACTTGAGATTAGGTCTGAATCTAAATTTATTTTTAATAATCAGTTAGACTTTATAAGTGATCAGGGTCAAACTGTTTCCAAACTAACTCCTTAGAAATGGTTTTGTCAAATAATCTTGCATGATTCATGGGTTAACTCACCCCTCAGACCACTCATAAGTTTGAATTATTAGTACAGTTAGGGAATTGAGGGAAAAGTGGGCAAAATATTGAATTTTCAACAAAATTCCAACTTTTTTTAAAGCAAGAGTCAAGTTTAATAGCTTGATTGACCCAGGTATGAAGTTTAGAGTCTAAACTGAAGACAATAACAAAGTCAAAAATTAAGGATTAATAGTCTGACGTTTGTCTCAATTAATCTCTATTGGGATTGACGTCAGTTTTTAGTCCGCTTTATATTTTGATAACAGTTTTGAATCAATTGTTTACACATTTTGTGAGAAAAACTAATGAATTAATGAATTGATAGGGAAATGTCGTCAGGCGATAGTCGGCGGCACTGAGTTATGTCTTCAGGCGTTCACGAATCAGATCTTTCAGTCGACTCGACTCAACTCCAACGATGGTATTCCCAAAGTATGGGACGAAACGGCCAATGGTTTCGTGAGAGGAGAAGCCGTCTGTTGTTTTCTCCTCCAAAGAAAGTCCGACTCAAAACGCATATACGCCACTGTCCTCAACTCCGGCGTCAATATTGATGGCAACAAAAGAATGGGAATGTTTTTCCCCTCTTCCGAGAGTCAGGAGGAGCTTATGATCCAGTGCTACAATGAAGTGAATGTGGATCCCCTCCAATTGACTTACTTCGAAGGACACGCCACTGGAACTAAAGTAAGACAATCCAATTGAAGTAGACTTTAAGACTAATCCATCTGATGACAGGTGGGAGACCCTCAAGAGGCCAAAGCCATATACAACGCATTCTGTTTGAAACCCAAGCGAAAGGAACCGCTGCCTATGGGTCTCCTGAAGAGCGCCACCGGCCATGCAGAGGGTGCCTCCGGTGCCTGTTCTCTGACCAAAGTATTGCTGGTCTACGAGAATGAATGCATTCCTAAGAATCTTCACTTAAATAATTTGAAACAAACCATAAAACCGTTTTGTCCGCCACTTTTGCCCATCACTGAGAACTATAAATACGCTCCGGGTATGGAATATTCGCATTCATTTTGATCCCAGTTTAATATGGTTTGAAATACAGGTATCGCCGGTGTAAACAACTTCGGTGTGGGCGGAGTGAACGCACACGTATTGCTGGAACCAAATTACAAGACGGCCACTCCCGACAGTTATAACATTGCGGACGTAATTCCCAGAATTATTAACCTTTGCTGTCGAACTGAAAAGGCATTGAATGACACATTCACTTGGATTCAAAATAACCCGGATAAACTTACCCGTGACTTCCTGGCACTCCTGGCAGAGACCATGAGAGTGAACCCGGCCATCAACTCGAGTGGCTTTCCTTATAGAGGTCTGTAATTAATAATAGAAAACATTTGATTTAATTTTGAATTGATCTATGATTTTAAGGCTCAATGATTATCAAAAAGGTTGACAATCAGTATGAGTTCAAAAAGCAGTCGACCCTATTCTCACTGAAGAGCACTCGACCCGTTTATTTCCTGTTCCCCGGCCTCGGAGGACAGTGGACTGGAATGGCTAAGGCACTAATGCCCATCAAAGCATTTGCTGAGAGAATAGAGGAATGCCATAAAATACTGGAGCCCTTCAAAATTGATTTGAAACATCTGCTCCTCTCCGACGACAAGACCTCAATGAGCTCAATGACCAACAAATTCTGTGCCACAACTGCTATCGAAATAGCTTTGATGGATGTCATCAAACAATTGGGTATAGTTCCCGACGGAATTATGGGACACTCCTTCGGTGAAGTGGCGGCCGCTTATGCAGACGGATCTCTGAGCGCAAAGGAGGCCCTTTTGGTCACCTATTATAGGGGTGTTGTGACAGAAAGTGATAAAAAGATCCCGAGGGGTCTAATGGCTGTCGTCGGCCTCTCCTGGGCTCAGGTCAAGAAAATGTGTCCCAAAGGAGTTCACGTGGTCTGCAATAATGGAAAAGACACAGTTGTTATCTCAGGTATGCCCTCAAACATTGGCCGGGAATTCATTTTCTAATAAACTGTTTTACAATTCAAAGGCTTAGAGAAAGAGACCAAAGAATTAGTGGAAACCCTCAACAAAAAGGGAATTTTCGTTCGAGAGCTCCAAAGTCATGGAATACCATATCATAGCGAATATATCGTCACTTCTGCCAAGAAGTTGACAGAAGAGCTCAAGTCTGTTATACCGAACCCGAAAATGCGGTCCAAGAAGTTTATTTCGACCGCAATGTTGGACACAGACGTTGACGACGTTCTAAAACAGGCCTCTCCCGAGTACTTTGTATATAACCTGATTAGTCCCGTCTATTTCTATAACAAATTCAAACACATTCCATCCGATGCTATTGTGCTGGAGATCGGACCGCACGGCCTCTTCTCTAAAGTAGTGAAGGAAACCCTGGAGTCGGGAACCTATTTATCGCTCATAAAGAAGGACTCGAATGACACCAATTTGGATATGTTTATGGGCGCCGTCGCAAAACTCTATGAGTTGGGTCTCAACCCAATGATTGAGAACCTGTACCCGAAGGTGGAGTGGCCAGTGGCCAGAGGCACACAATCGATCAGTTCTTTGGTTCATTGGGATCACACAGACTCCCACTTCTATAGAAAATACCCTGAGTTCTACTTCAGGCCCACCGCTGCAGACATGAATGAATTCATTAATTTGGGACAGGTCATGAAGTCCTATTTACCCGAGCACTGCATCGATGGTAATGTCATATATCCGGCCACCGGTTATCTGATGCTCGCCTGGAGGCGAATGGCCTCTACTTATGCCAAACGATGGAATGAAGTTCCCGTTGTCTTCGAAGACGTTCAGTTCAGAAGAGCCATATTTTTATCGGACACGGAAACCACTAAAATCAAAGTCAAATACCACGAACAGACAGGTATAGGATGTGCTATCATTAACTGGAATCAAAATTGAATTTTTGTTTTCAATTTTCAGGTGATTTTGTGATCTTAGAGAGCGGTAACATCACTTGTGTTGGAAAAGTCAGGACCACTGATGAGTACTGTCTTAGTGTTCAAAACCAGATCACCGATCAGACCGAGAATAGAAACAAAGACTTTGATGTGATTTTGAACGCGAATGACATCTATAAGGATCTGAAGATTCTTGGCTATGATTACGGACCAAAATTCCGAAAACTCAAGTCTATGAAAACCAATGACTTCGAGACACTTCACGGAGAAGTTGAATGGGACGGCAATTGGATCACATTTATGGACTCACTCCTCCAGATTATGGCACTGGCGCTGCCCTTCCGTAAAATGATGGTTCCAGTGATGATCAAGTCTTTGAGATGTGACCCAAAAACACTTTATGAGGCCCTCTCTGCGAACCGCGTCTCTGATGCCAAAGAAATAATTGACTCCGAGACCAATATCATGGATATTGCCGGCAGAGGACTCACCGAAAAGGGACAAATGGATAAACAAGATATGGATGACATTTTCCATAACCAGAACATTGATTACGTGGAAGAGATGTTCGGCAAAGAGTTCCACATTTATGAATCGGTTCTTCCCTATTATGTGGATATGAATTCACGAATGATTATCACTAATGGGGTGGAAATCGAAGACTTGATGGCGTATCCCATTCCTCGTAAGACAGACGCATCTAATCTGAAGTTAGAGTCCTATGAATTCATTGCAAACGAAGACTCGAATGCTGTCGAAGAGAGCGAAAGAAACTCTGTTTTGGAGTACATTAAGGTTTGGATTATTTTATATTCACTTCAATTGCATTGAAATTAAATATTCTTCTGATTGTTAGGTCTGTTCATCGCTCGCCAACAAAATCAAAGATCAGTTTGGAATTAAAGACAATAATAAGTCTGATGTGAATATCAGCGAAAAATTGATGAATAAGTATACGAATGATATAAAAGACGAACACATTTTGCTCAAAGTTTTGGATGAGTTGTCGAAGAAAAGCGTCGATGAAAACCAAAATATAGACACAAATGCGATGTTGACTGAGATCCTGAGTAAACCTGAAAATGATTTGTCTCTCGATATCATTAATCAGGTCTCGAAGAATGAGTATTTGATTCGTTCACTTCTCGATGTCTTCAGCGAATGTTATATCCCTAAGAAAGAGCTCAAAGTTCTGGAGATTAATCATACAAATGGGCTAATGGTTAATGAAGTGGACAACCACTTGGCCTCTGCCGCCATATACCCGATTGATGTGAACTATACTATTAATGTCAAATCTATTGATACGATTCCAGAAGAATTCAAGAATAAGTCATTCAAAATAACTGAATGGAAAGCCAGTGATTCTTCGATATTCCCGACAGACGTAACGACACCCGATTTGGTGGTATATAAAGATAGCACTGATTTATGGCATTTGAATGTCGAGAAACATCTGGAGGGAGCCTTTGACTCTTTGGTCAGCAAAGGCTTCCTCTTGTCTGCCTTCAGATATCAGTTGACTGAACCCGAGATGTCATTGAATCAGATGAATGGCAAAAGAAATCTTAAGAACTCTGACCTCGAGAAGAGAATTACTGATTACGTGACGGCCGCCAAAAAAGTCGGATTCAGTCTTATTTGCCACAAATCCGATTCCATCGGATCGATGGCTATGTTGTTCAGAAAGGTTGTCGTCAAACCTAATAACCCCAAAAAAGATAATATAATTGAAGTGAAATCAACTTCTGTTAAATGGTTTGAAACTCTCAAAGAAAAGATGAATCAAATCAAAGAAAGTGAGGAAAAAGAAGACAACGTATGGCTCGTGGCTAATGATTCGCCGAATAACGGCATCATTGGTCTAATCAATTGTCTTCGTCTGGAGCCCGGAGGAGAGGCTATCAGATGTCTGTTCGATTGCGACAAATTGAGTAAACTTCCCATAGATTTCGATTCGAAGCCGTTCTCTGATATTCTCGAAAATGATTTACCGATAAATGTGTTGAAAAACGGAAAGTTAGGAACGTATCGACACATCACTCTTCCCAAGACTTATGATAAAACAGAATCAGAGGAATACTTCTTAAACATCGGCGGCACAAGAGATATATCCGGTCTTCAGTGGTTTGATATGAGAAATCTGATTCCTCCCAAAACCCAATACAGCGTTACTAATGTTCCCACGAAAACAATCAAATGTAATACATATACGGCTGGACTCAACTTCAGAGACGTAATGCTGGCCACAGGTCTGTAATATTTTTCGCCTTTTTGCTGAAGAAAACTAAACTCGGTTTTGATTTCAGGCCGTATTGTTTCGGGTCCTCAATCGCTGTTCACCGACTGTTTGATTGGCTTTGAGTTCGCGGGCCGTCGCGTAGACACCGGAGAGAGGGTTATGGGCTTTGATATGAGCCGATGTTTCGCCACTTCTATCAATGCGAGACATCATTTGATTTCAAACATTCCCGACCACTGGTCTATGGACGAGGCCGTCACCATTATATGTACCTATAGTACGGTTTGGTACGGACTCATCGAAAGGGCTCAACTCAAGCCAAGTATGCAAACCATTAATTGTTTTCATACCTTAACTAAAACTATTTGTATTTCAGAGGAGAAAATTCTGATTCATTCCGGAGCCGGTGGTGTCGGACAGTCATGTATTAGTGTCTGTCAGCACTATGGCTGCGATATCTTTGTCACCGTTGGAACCGAAGACAAAAAGAAGTTTTTGATGGAAAAGTTCAATATTCCTGAGAACAGAATATTCAGCTCAAGAAATATTCAGTTTAAATATAGAATCAAAGAACTGACTAAAGGAAAGGGCGTCGATCTGGTCCTCAACTCTCTAACTGGTGATAAATTAGACGCCAGTTATGAATGTCTTGCAGATTGCGGTCGGTTTGTAGAGATCGGCAAATATGACCTCCAAATGAACAAACAGTTGGGAATGTTTGCCTTCTTGAGAGACATCTCATTCATCGGCGTATCCGTTGACCAACAGTTGTATTTGAAGGAAGCCTTCGCCAAGAAGTTCTTCGATTGGATGCACGCAAACGCCAACAATGGTATGATAAGACCGATCACAAGAAATCTATTCAGAGCTGAAGACGCGGAGAAAGCCTTCAGATATATGACAACCGGTAAACACATCGGAAAAATTTTGCTGAAAATAAGAGACGAAGAAAACCAGAGGAACTTGAAATCAAATTTCAGTCCTTCAAACAAAATGATTGTAACCACAAAAACATATTTCAATCCAAACAAAGTCTATATAATTACCGGAGGTTTGGGTGGCTTTGGAATGGAATTCGTTCATTGGATGCTTTTCTTGGGGGCGAAGAACTTTGTCCTCACCTCAAGATATGGCGTCAAAACAGAATATCAAAAGTTTGTTTTGGATCGGGTCGAGTCTTTGGGCAGAAAACTCAAAATGTTTGACACGAAGACTATTGTCTTAACTCATGACACAAATACCATCGAAGGCGCAAAGAAACTGATCAGTGATGCCCAACAAATGGGAGAAATCGGTGGTATATTTCATTTGTCTCTTGTTCTCAATGATTGTCTTCTTGAGAACCAAACTATCGATAAGTTTTGCGAAACCATTGACTCGAAGACAAAAACCTTCGAGAATTTGGATAAACTCTCGCGGGATATGAAACTGGATTTGCAGTACTTTGTTGTCTTCTCGTCGGTGGCCTGCGGTAAAGGAAACGCCGGACAATCCAATTACGGTTACGCCAACTCTATTTGCGAACGCATTTGCGAACAACGATTCAAAGATGGTCTCAACGGAATGGCCATTCAATGGGGACCTATCGGTGATGTCGGTGTCTTAGCCGAGTCTGAGATCAACACATCTTTGGCTGCGATCGTAAAGCAGAGAATCAATTCCTGTTTGGAAACTATGGATAAATTGCTTCAAATAAAGAAACCCATCGTTTCCTGTGTTGTAAGTGTTTTCCACATTAACTCAATCTTCAGTTCAAACGATTAATTGCTTTTGTATTACAGATCAGAGCCCAACGATCACAGGTTTCCGGTACCAAAGAGTCTCGAATTGTCGGACAGTTATGGCAGGCGCTGGGTATTGATCCTAAGGTCACTCCTAACCACTTGACTCTGGGAGAGATTGGAATGGAGTCTATGTTTGCTGTGGAACTGCAACAGGGATTGGAGAGAGAGTACGACATTAAAGTCACTTTGGCTGACATTAAGAACATCACAATAGGAATGATGAAAGACTTTGAGGCCGGAAAAGTCGAGGAAATGAAACGATTCGCAGATGAAATCAAAGAGTGCAGAAACAAACTGAGCAAGATCAAGTTTGTCATCCCCTCTGATACTTACACTCGACTCAATAATGTGAAGAGTGGGAAA
>JAQGBD010002202.1:0-11055 GCA_034698165.1 Punctoribates punctum
AAGTACGATTCGAACTAAATTAGGCCCCAATAAACCGGATTTAACCCGAATTTGACCGAAAATGGCCGTATTTGGCCTAAAAACGGCTTTTTAATTTGGCCCCCCCCTAAGGTCGAAAATTGGCCATTTGGCCCCCCCTAGACCAGAGTTCGAATTGGCCTCCCCCTACGGCCCCCCCCCCTAGGGTCTCGGACCTCGTACATGCCTGTTTTATCTTATTTAAAAATAAATACACTATATTTTTTTCATCAACAGGGACAATTTTCAGAATTTAAAAGAATCAAAATAAGTTATTTGAATAGATAATGTTTTCCTTTATTGAATTGAATTCATAAAACTAAATATTTTCATGGTAAGATTGCCGAATCAAACAACAAGACTTTGCTGAGCATAAGTTCTAGAATCACCAGAGCCATTTGCGAAGACAATAAAGTTCCAGATCCTTTTGCCCGATGTTTGCCGAGTAATTATTTACTTCGGATTACATACCATTAATGAAACGATTCTATAGTTTATGGGAATAACGATATCAAACACTGATTATTACCATAGCATTAGATAAATTCCCTAATATTTTAGCTTGGTTATTATTGGAAATAAATTGATAGAACAGATTAGATTTTCAGTAAGAAAACGTCTTTTTATTAATTAATTGATCTAATATTTTGAGTGATAAGATAACTATAGATTAGTGATCACAACGGGTAATTTATTTTCATAATAAACAGAGTAATTAGCAGGGTAATAAACAACAATTTTCAGGCACAATGTTTATGACTGATTTACACTCTGGACGAGTCACTAGAAAATGCCATGGTCCTTTTAGATTGCTTAGCATTGAATTCGATTTTCGGAATGAAAACTTCGATAACAAGTTTATTAAACTGAATCCGGAAATAGCGATCACTTTTGAGATAAGACTCGAGTTCTTTATTCCTGTCTCGAAGTCTATTCAACTCATCTGCGATACTATTGTTTTTGATGACCAGGTTTTCGATGCAATTGTGTTCTTTGCCAAAGACCTGGTTTACGCCACAAGTCTTGCAAGTGATGTCTGGCCTGTGGACACATTCCTCGAGGTGTTGAGACAATTGGCGGACAGTTGTGACCACCGGACAGCCGTTCTGTTCATAATTACATTTGACTTTCATATTACTCAATAGATTGACCACAAATCGCGGCACTCGTATCAAGTCTTCACTTTCTAAGGACTTCCGGTCATTGGGACAGATATTATCGATGTTAAGCCATTCCTCAATACATGGCTTACAGTATGTCTGTCGACAGCACTGAGTCATCACCGGATCATTGAATATGTCCTGACATATACCACACGTAAACTCATCCAAATCCTGGTCAGACATACAGACAATTCTTGATCTTTCGATTCGATACATATTCTGAGCAATGATTTAAAAAAAGGACTTAAGAAGAAGACAAGTAATCAATGAGACAATCACTCAGAATAAGGGAATGGCTTTTATATAGTGAAGTAATACACTGTTTATGACTCAGTATTACATGTGATTAGAAAAATTATTCTTGTTTATTGAAATTGTTATCAAGCAATAAATAAAATAATAAAATCATTTCGATTACATGCCTATTATCAAACAGTTTTTTTTTATTGAGATTATTATCTTGCATGTTTCTTTCCAAAATTGCTTACTCTGTCTGAAATACTTGGATTAGCTTGTTTATTTTCTTGCTCACTCTTGAGCTAATTCTATACGACTTATATTTAAAATAAAATAACCTAGTCAATATCCAATACAATATTTCGGTAATAAAAATAACCGATGAAATAGAGTAACTTATCAAGAATATTTGAAATATTTCATCCACTTGTTCTAGGTTCAATGATTGCCATTCTCCTTTTTCTTCTGGCACTTTAACCAAAGTTGACCTAGGTATTTCTAACTTTTCATAATAGCAACGTTCCTTCCAATAGCCAATCAAACCTCCATTAATGAATCTAGCAATACTTGATAAAATTCAAATGAACTAGCTAAAAATAAATAAATTTTTATATAACTTACACTCTATTGAACTGTTCTTGGTATTCAAAATTCTTTGGAATTCCAATTGCGATAAAATCAATGAAAACCACAGAATCTTTGCTCAGTGGCGGCAAATAATAAGCAAGGTTATATAATTTTATGTTGTACTCCAACCAGTTTTCCATTTCGACCAGGGCATATTTTCCAGGACTTTTCTTAAGCTTCTTCCAGCAATTGGAGAAGGTGCACACTGTCCTCATACCTTTCCCAATAGCCCTGATAACACCATTCTTTGAATTCTAAATGAACAAGTCAATTATTTTTCCCAACTACTAGCTTTTTCAAATCAACCTTGAATATATGATCATAGCTTCCACCTTCCGGCATAATGGCCTGGATCCTACCACTCCTCTGAGCCTCTGACAGTTCATAGAGGGTCTCAATTGTGCTTGCATCTTCGCGTCTAGCCATCGATGAGTAAAGACATCCGCCATAACTGGTTCTGAGCACAAACCCTGACAAAAGCCAACTGAAGATGAAGAGGCGGACCATTGGACGGATGTAATGGACAACCGGTTGGTTGAAGACAACCATAATTAGAGTCCAATTAAGACTTCGGGCGCTTTCCATATGAAGTCTCATTCGTTTTAAAGAAAAATTCAATAAAATTTGTGTCAATATTGTGAACAACAAAACAATCCACACATTGGTGTCGAACGGCGTCAACAGTGATGTCGAGTAATCGCTCGGCTCCGGGAGGGGTGCAGTGAATGTCACACCGCTTATAATGTGGGGGTAAGTGAACGAAATGGCTTCCAATCTCTGGCTGGTCATCGATAGCTCACCCAATCCAATGTCAACGCTCTTTTGAACAATTATCAATCTAACAAATTTATTATCTAGTTAAATTACATACTCGGTCTGTGATTGCGCCGACCAGACCATCCCAGGTATTATTTTCCAGGAGTTCGCCCCAGTCCATATTGCAATCAACAAATTCAATGGTGAAATTCATATACTGGGCAATGTGAGTAACAAGGTCAATTTCATAGCCGTCAATCATATCGTTGAAAATGTTTAGGAATATAAACGGAGGAATCTATTCAAACAAAAAGGTTAAACACTGAGCAATCTCTTTGAAAATTTAACCTGGTTATAACCAACTCTTAATTGGCGACCATTCAAATCTATTTTACTCATTGCGCTAGGTCTTATTCGGTAAAAATTTAGCTAGCACTTTATTCGTCAGATTTGATGAATAGGAAAAATGTCTTTTTAAAAAAATTAATATTTTTAATGTATCATGGTACTTTTACAACAAAAAGACAACTTTATAACAAATAAAGAAATATTGATCTAGCAGAATTGAAAGAAAACGCCTGATTCACAAGTGTTTATCGCGTGATAAAAAGCAAACTAATCAGGGTATTTGTTGCGTAAGATTGAAACTTGCAACATTTTACTCAATTAAATTTCGATGCTTGTTTATCTAGCTCAATATAAAGATATCTAGAATTAATTGAAATGTTTCCCGATCAATTTAGAGTGCAAATAACAAAGAATTTTATGACCAAGATCAATCCGAAGCCAGACACAATTATGAACATGTTTATAAATCAATAGAGATCCACTACCTTGCTCACATTTTCACCTTAGATTGAAATGGCGTTAAAAGATAGCGTTTCCATGAACTAGACGAACTTACCTTGCTCAAATTTTTCAATGACCAGTAGTGAACTTAATTTTTCAAAAAATTCATTTATTTATAATTAAAGAGAATTTGAAAACAATTAATATTAGTTTGAATTACAAGTTTAAAAGAGACCTTGCTCATCTCATATCATCTAAAATCAATAAAAAATATACATTAGAACAACTGGTTTACCTAGGCACAATTCTACCTAGGCGAAAAAGCGCCCGACAGGAGAACGGCCAGAACGCCAACGATAAGAAGGATGTGTTTGAGGGTCGGACAGGTGTCCAGCAGATGGAAGAGGTCAAAGTTCAGGGTATTCCGATTGTTGGTCAGCAGAGTATTCTCATCGAGGAGTCTCTTATTCTCGTCGTTGAGCCGTCTGTTCTCCTGGATGAGTGCCCGCAAACAAACATGCTCAGTTTCAACCTCTTTGGTCAGTCCACAGGTAAGGCACGGCTTATCGGGTCTGAACTCACACTCGTTGAGGTGTTGGCTGAGGTCACCGATTCTGATCACTTGTTTGCAGCCCTTCTCCTCGTAATTGCAGCGGACGTTCAGTTTGGACAACAAATTGAGGAGAGGTCTCGGGGCCGGCACTAAGTCCACTGTTGTCAGGTATGTCCTGTCGTTAGGACAGGTGTTCTCGTTTGACAACCAAATTGTAATACACTGTCGACAGTAGATCTGCGAACAGCACAGAGTGACCACTGGATCGGTAAATATGGCCAAACATATACCGCACGTGAACTCAACCAAATCCTCGTCCTTAACGCCGACCACTTTTGACTTTTCAATCGATGACATATTAAATTGAGGGAATAGACTGTCCTTGCTCAAAATGGTGACACAAACACTGGTATTAAAGGCTAAAATAAGTGATTAAAAGCCATTGTTTTGATCGGAGTCTAAGGGAAGCCACAGATGGCTGACGACTGACGACAAACACGTTTTTCAAGGCCTCAAACGTCACGTACAGTAAAACCCCTTTAATGTCAACAAACTTTTGACAACTCGTCTACTGTTCCTCAAAACTGGTTCAGTGTGTGCTTTGGATTTTTTTAGCTTGCTCATTTGTTCCTTGTTGTTTGAATTGCTCCTGTTGCTCTGTTCTATGTGTTTATGGGGTTTGAATTTTCTTGGATATGAACTTAATATGTCTGTCAATTCAAATGAGCGAATCAAAAAGGATTTTTGAATAATCAAGCATAATTAAGGGTTGAATAATAGTAGGTCAGTCCACGTTAGACAGGAGGGAGAGAACAAAGTCGTTAACCAACTTTTGAAAAATAATTAGCAAGATGTGAATTAAGGTATTCCTGAAAATTGTAAACTTGGTCATTCAAATAAATGAAAGATTAAAATAATTGAGAAAATTGAATGTGAGAAGAACCTTGATTAAATTAAGTTGAATACTTGGTCTATTCACGTATCTAAATTCTAAAATAAGGTTAACTTGATCAAAAATAAGCTAATCTTTAATTATAATTAAATTATAGACCAATTGTCGATTGAAATATAATTTGAATCTTGCAATATTTGTTTGAATAAAATCTAATCATTATCAAGCCATATCTGCTGAAATAATCAAGCTAATTTTATAACAATTACATATTTTCCAGGCTTTGAATTCTATTGTTTTTACTTTTCTATCGATTTTCACAAAAAAGTGAATTTGATTCCTATTTTTGAGTACTTTTCGGTGAATAAAGCTTTTAGTTTAATATCATTTTGAATGAAATCAGTTATAAATTGTTTTTATTCAGTTCACAGAAGTTGACAGTTGTCTGAAAAACAGCACAACTCTAGACCTGTACAGTCTCTCCACTAAAAGCTTATTTATTATGAAAGGCATAACAAAAATGGGAAATACTCTCTATTCTTGAAATTCAGAGTAATTCAGAGTTTACTCAAATCAATGATTGAATTAATGAATTGGAAAAACAATTTTGAAAATAATTTTTTTTGAAAACAGTATTTCAAACTAAATCTTATTTAATGTTAAATTTGATGCCTTAACTTACAATTCATTTGCTTTGCCTACCGTTCCCTTCCAGTGCTCTCTGAACTGTTATCCAACTCTATAAACCTGGAAAATAATAAAAATAAAAACTGAAATCTGAGTCTAATTGGATGACAACAACCAAACGAAGGACTGGAATCCAATATCAGTTGAGTTCATTCTGTGCCAAAAACTACTAATGCATTCCCATCTTTCCCTTAACTCTGATCTGTTTCCACAGCAATGGATGTGTGTCTGCTGTTTGAATGCCAGTTCAATAGCACTGACAGCCAAACAGCCCTCTCCTCAACAGTAATAAGATCTCAAAATTTAAGTGAAATATCGGAACCGTTTCTCTATTATAGAGAATAGAAAATACCGTTTACTCTAATATCGGATACCTTTGGCACAGCCTATCAGAACTGAGCAACAGTTAGTTGTCTATTATATAAATCTATTGAATACTGTATAGGGATAGACTATATGCTTAAAGGATGGACACAAATGAGGGAAACAAAGAAATATTAATTTATTATAAATGAAACAAAAGTGGATTTACGTGTGCTTTGACTTATGTCTAGAATTCTATTCACTCTTGTTTTGAGACTATAATGTATTTTGAGCGGAGAGAGAGAGAGAGAGAGAGAGAGACCCAATACATAAGAGTATTTATTTCATGCATTTTCAATGATGTATTAGATTAGTATTTCAGAGGAACAGAGCTTTCAATGGAGTAATGCTATTAATAAATATATGTATTGGAGAGACATTGCATTTGGAGCACAGATTATACCGATTGTCACATATTGTCCGTCGCTTTGGGTTTTCAGAATTGAATTCATTTCGTGAAAGTCATGTTTGATATGTATTTGAATGACATTTGAATTATTCACTGTTTTTAATGATATAAATTTTTGATTTCATTGTTACATATATTATTTTAAAACAGAATTTACTTGATCATTTATTTATAACAATTATTTGCAGATTTTTGAGAACAAATTTTGATTCAATGAAAGATAATTTCAAAATTTTCAGCTTATTTTGAAAATTCAAACTTAACTATGCCTTTGGATACGCAAAACATTGCAGTGAAGTGTCATTTAAGGCAAACAAACTAATGAGCATAAAATCAATGAAAAATAAGTCAAATAATTACTTCAATAATTCAAAAAATAACAAGATTATTTATTTTAAATTTAGCTGAAGGTTATGTAACAGAGCTTCCGCTCAAACAAATTTATGGATTTATTTTTAATGAATCAAAATATTCGGAACCATTTTCTGAGGACTGCATTTGACATAAGTCTATAAGAGGACTAATTTCCTCATATATTCCAATCGATACTATGCTTGAAGTGATTCAATTTAATCCATTTTAATTAAATCAATAAACGAGATGATAGTTTGCTGGCATATATTTGCCACTCATTTCACACATTAATTTCTAGAGAGAGAGAGAGAGAGAGAGAGAGAGAGAGAGAGAGAGAGAGAGACCCAGAATTCAGAAATTGTTTGAATTGTAAATATAAGATGAAACAAGAGTATTGATATTTATCCCTATCCCTGACCGGGACTTGCTTTTGGTTAGAATATTATGATTGATATGATTTTGTTTCGATAGTTCAGTTGGACAGCAATCTTATACTTTTCTGTGGCGAACCTCTACTTTAATCTAATTTATGTGGATCTCAATCAATACCTTCAGTCCTATTGGTTGGGACTTAAGTTGTCAGAGACGGGCAAAACCGGTGCCATTATTTTGGGCGCATTGGAAACAATCCTCTATTACTTATCGACATTCTGTCCGACTTTATTCTGTTCGATATATTACACATTCCTATGCAGTCTAATAACGAGACTGTTTTCTGAGTTTAACATATGGTTGTCCGCACAGAGAGCTCTGACTGCCAGACAGGCCCTACATATCCGTCGCATACATAACCAGTTGTGTTGTTTGGCGGAACAGTTCGATGACGTGCTCTCATTGGTCGCTTTCTTCATATATTTGATAATCGTAACTGATCTGAGCAAATATGTCTATTTCCTAATCACCCGGTACCTAATCAGAAGCAAGGAAGAGAATTTCACCGAGCCACTTTTTGTATTGACTCGTGTCGTTCACTTGCTTTGGCTATTCTTCTGGATATCGATTAATGCATCGAAATTAGGCGAAGTGTGCAACAAATCCCTTTCCATTATCCATGAGCTGAGTACTCGACCACTGGAGCCCTTCGATTACCAACAGAAAAGTCTTAATAATAATTATGTTTTCGATTATCAGTTGAGTTATGAGACAACGCTTTTGATTATTAAACTTAACGAAAGACAACAGTTCTTCACCGTTTGGAAGATATTCCCGATCACTAAAGGCTTTATTCTGACCGTTTTGGGGGCTGTCCTCACATATACTATCATTTTATTGCAGTTAACGCCTTGGGTTCAGAATATTTAAAAATCAATTAAGTCTTCAAACAGTTAAAAGACTAATGAAGTGAAATATTTTTCTGTTTATTTGTCTTTCGTCTGAAAAACAGAATTAATTGCTTTTAAATTAACAAAATTTACGCAACACTTGATCTTTAAAATATTCGATTATTGAATGAGCTTGCCACTAAATCACATTCCTGTTTATCGCCGATTCACTATAATATTTGCATAACCAAAATGTGAAAATTATACTAGGTTATGCAATGAACAGAGATAATGATTAAAATTATTGGCCTAGACAGTTTGCTTTGAAGTTATGCACTATATTGTATTTTATTATCTGGTTCATTTCAAAATAAAATAAGTTTTGTACTCTTGAATATTGTCTATAAATTGGATTCTGTGATTGAAAGGGACAGAATGTCATGACAAATAATTCAAAGAAGAAACCACCCTAGGTAATATTAGTTTCGTATTGTTCAAAATAATTCATTCAAGAGTACTCTCGACTCAAGAGATCCAATATTGTGGTACTAATAGAGGCAAAGGTAGTCCTCATTCCTTATAAAATATAGTTTGAGATTTGAAATAATTATATTAATGACATATCCAGATCAGTTTGAAATAAGTGTTTTCTCTAATAGAGAGAAATTAGAGCTAAATTAGATTAGCAGCTTGTTTTCAAAGCAACAAATTTAATTTAGCATGATCATACTCTTTGATGCGTGAAAATAATTTGCTCTTTTATTGAGTGGGTTGGAAGTCAACTTGAAACAATATCTAAGCTAGTTCACTTTCAATTACAAATCTTAATTGAAAAAAATAATTGTATTTTATTGCTCTGATATTTAAATGGATAATTTAATTTTATCTTAATTGAATCAACAAGCACAAAAAAGTTTTAAACTTCTTGTTTGTCGAAAAATTGCTTTAAGCAAAACGACCTTGGTCATCTCAGATTATACGTGCTTTTATAGGATGTGTTGAAAATCGAAATAAAATGAATCGAAAGTCGAAATACCATTAATTGTCTGTTTTTCGGACCAATAGATAATCCATTGGAAGTAGTTTTTAGTTTAGATTTTCGTTTGAATGAACAGACATTACAACAAAATGAACTCAAACTTCAAACATTGTAACCAATACTTGAGAGCACAGTATCTCAAAGGGAACACCACTTAAGAGGAGAAGAATATTCGTCAGCAAAATAAGCTTAAGTGTGTCGTCAGTCAATATTATGTTTATTCTGATCCGTTATTGATTTTTGCTGAGTAATTATTTTCTAAACGATCTAGTATATATTTCGGATTGACTTAAATTTGAATAAAAATTCCATTCCATCTTGCTTGTTTTTACCTGATTTTTATTCAGTTTAAATAAAATGTTCATTGAGTTGACTAAACATATTGTGATCGTTATATTTGATGACTTCACTCATCATTTGTTTGCTTTTGAGACTATTATATACCCTGATATTTATATTCAAGATCACCAAGATCGCTGACCTTTCAGTTCTAAGTAACAAAAATTCAATTATAAGTAACAATAAAATTGTCTCTAGGTATTAATTAGGAGCAAAAATGTATTTTAAAACAACAATTTGTATCCAAAGCAAGTTAAAAATGATAGTTTAAACAAGTTAAATTTAAAGATAACTCACAAAAAATAATTAAATTCACCTTGCTTCTCTCTACTCTTGTTCAGTCTGGGATACCAATTTTTATTTGCTTTTTTGCTCTGATATTCATTGAGTGAAACGAATTAATCCATTGAATTATTTATGGCAAACACTGAGACTCGGGTTCAGTATAAAAATGGAGGCATTCCTGCATTTATATTCAATAATTCATGTATTGAAATAAATCTGGGAGTCATTTAACTTAATATCCAGGTCTTCTATTGAAAATAATTGCTTTTTGTAACCCTATCTCTGAGTTGATTTTCTTTCTAAGAAAACTGTTTTTCTTTTCTGATTGAATTCAATTTATATCTTTATATTCAATCATATCCATTACCATCTGTTCAGAATCCTAAATGAACTTGCTCATATGGAAACCTAAGATCAATGAGACGTATATTCGGGTTTTTGTGAAAAATACTCATTTCTTAGATTATTTATTATAATAAAATCTATTTTTATAATCTGATCGCTGATTTAACTTGGCATCGAAACTAGCTTGCAAACTTATAAATAATAATCATTTAAAATCACTTCTTAACCAGGTTCTTTTAAATATGTTTTTCAAAAAATTAGTATTCATTCTGAGCACTCAGTCATCAAAGGAATTGTTATCAGAATATATAAAATGAATATCGGATATGATATGAAGCCATCCATTGCTATAATCAATAAATCCTCGAAATCTCTTCCGTTGAAAGCCTTTTACTCAATGTCTTCAAAAGTTATTTAATGACAATTCAGACAATACTTGACTTTTCGATTGTGTTTCTCATAAACTCGATTACAAAAGGCTTCACATGATTTCAGTGATAACGGACTTCGGCTATAATTAAATTTGTTTCTCTATTCTCAAGCCTTTGGCTATTAATAAATTGATTGAATTTTTTAATTCAAATGTTTTTCTTAAATTAAATTATGATTCAAACACTTTTATCTTCTCAGAGTCTACCTTGGTCATCATTTAAGTGGAAAAATTGACTATTTCTATGCCTGTACATTTGTTAATTAATTTACTCGACTTTTTTGAAGGATGAAATTGAATAAAAAATCGAGTAATGGAATTATCCGAAATATCAGGGATGCACAAGGGGGGGGCCTGGAGATTTGCCCCCTAAGGTCAAAAAGTGTGATTTGGCCCCCCCCCCTAGGATCGAAGGAAAAATTGGGCAAAATTGGATATTTTTGGTAATTTTCGGTAATTTTCGGTAAATTTGGCCATTTTAACCCGATTTTAACCGAATCAAGTACG
>JAQGBD010002203.1:0-11052 GCA_034698165.1 Punctoribates punctum
TTACTGGTTTTTATACCTTACTGGTCCTGTCCTGTCCTCCGTCTTTCCTGTCCTGTCCTTTACCCGTCTCTCAAGTCCCGTCCCTATACAGTATAATTGGCCTCACAGAGGGTTGTGCCCGCCCGCTCGCTTAGCGACACCTTTACTGGTTTTTATACCTTACTGGTCCTGTCCTGTCCTCCGTCTTTCCTGTCCTGTCCTTTACCCGTCTCTCAAGTCTTCCGAGGCTTCCAAAGCCTTTAGTCGGGGACCAGTCTTCAGTCGAAACCAGAGGTGTCGTCGATTATTAGCAGATTATATTAAATTACACACAATTTTAAGGAAAGGAAACGAAACTTTTTATTTAGAATTAGAATTAAGGTTACAATTAATTAGAAAAAGTACTGATAGCGGACTCAACCCTAGTAGACAACTACACTCGAAGTTAGAGCACTCACTTTTCTGAGCAATCTTTAGACTAAACCTAACCTAAGACTTGGATTCTCTTCTGATTCTTCTTCAGAGCCCTACCCTAACCTACACAAGAATCGCTCACAACCGAGAATCTTCTCAACTTCGAGTCACCACCGCTTTTAAGGGAGAGTTTAGGGAAGGCGGAGCTCAGAGTTGGCCAATAGTTGGGTTACATAATACACAAAAGCAGTGACTTCACTGCAATATAATATTCCTTCAGTATATTCCGTCTCATATAAGTAAGGCAGATTTTATTCTTTTTATACCTCACATAAACTTGGTCATCGATATCATCGCATTGTGACATTTCCTCTTTGGTCTCTGTTTGGTAGAGACAAACTATTGTCTTATTCCATACATTCTTATCGGTGATATTACCACGATATCTGTACAAATGATTGGCACATATCGTAACCGAAGGCATAAAATCTCTGATGTTATGGACTTTGATTTCAATGGAATACTTGTATTTCAAGTAATCTTTTGTCAAATCACACAATTGGTAGACAAAAACAAACAAAATAATTACTTTGATCAGTACCTTGATCATTTCTATTTCAATTCTTATAATATTTAATTTGAAGATTATTAGTTTCTTTTCAAATTCAAAAGTTCTATTCCATGTCATCTATTTTTGTTTACAACAATCTTTGATAACATTTTCAGGTTTGTGACAAACTTATTATTTTTGCCGCCTTCTCTATCTAGCACAACTAATTATCTTTACTCTAGAATCTAGATCAACAAATATTTCAATTATTCAAAACAATAATATGATATTGTAGAGAATATCAAGCATCTGGTTAGCCCGGGGTATTATGTTGTGTATAGGGGGAGAGAGAGAACCGATTTCTTATTAAAAGAATATTATTTCAAATGTAAATTATATTATATTTTCGTTTCAATGGGGGGACTAAATCAGAATATTTTGAAAGCGAAAGCTACCCAGCTACATTCCTGGTGACTATCATTTTTTTTTTGTTGACCCGAATATAATTCTGATGAACCAAATAAATACATGTAATTAAGTAACATGCAATTTTAACTAATTTAAAAAAAAATATTTCAATTATTTTAATAATTTTTAATTTTATCCAATATTTGAAAAAACATTGAATTCTTATATTTTTGTGTAGTGACTATTCACTTGATTTTATCATTGATTTTTCTGTGTTTTAATCTAGATAATATTCAACATAAATAATGAATCAAACATTTCTTTACTTTTCACATGAGAATAGAGACCCAATATTATTATTTGATGTCATAATAATTACATAAATGATCTAGTCATAATAGACATATGTTTCTATAGATCGAGGTTCTATAGTAGAGGTGAAAATGCCGGCTCTGCTGTCATCAACTGAGAACTGTATGGTTGCATCATGGTTGTTCACCACAATAACAACTGTGCTATCATAATGTGTTCTAAACGCCCCCACAATTGCCTCGTTATTCTTCTGTCTAATAATTCGTGAATCAATTCTGACCGAACCCGGAGCCAAGAATTTACTGAAGTGTGCCATAGCGTAGAACGAGGGCTGTCTGTAGTACTGGTTCTTAGCCGTGTCCACAATCATTGGCGCGTCATTAAAGTTGTTGACCCAATTGGGACCGCCCTGGGTGTCGAGTACCATGTTCCAATCTGTCCAGCCGATCACATGATGTAATAGATCCTATAACAAATACAAAATAATACCATGAATTAACACCATGGTCAATCCATTTGGAAACAAAATTAACTTGAAGAATATCATTTGCATATTCTTCAGCCAAACTACAAGCCCCTAATTTTAAACCAGGTCCAGAGCAAGCCTCTGTTGCTAAGAGGAATTTATCGGGGTACATTCTGTGTGGTTCATCCAACACACTCTGATGGATGTGAGAATACCAATGGATAGCAGTTCCGGCCGCGTATTTGGCGGCCGTCTTATCGGCGAAGATTGTTGTGACCCATTCCAAGACATCGTCCATATTTTGGTCCCATATCATGACTTTGAGTTTGTCTGTTCCCCACCCACTCCTCTCGAGCTCAGGTCCCAGAGTTTTGGCCAAAAAGTCTCTCATCATTTCAGGCGAGTAATACATAGACATCGAGGGATATTGAGTAATGAAGGGCTCGTTTTGGATAGTTATCCCCCAATGGGTTATGTTATGGGCTTTATATGCGTTCAAATAACTATAAATAAAATTAATCAAGATTAGTGATCTATCAAATGTCAATAATTATGAGAAACTGTAACTTTAACTTCATTTATCTTGTTAATTATTCTAGATAAATGAAGAAAGTCATTTGTTCTGTTTCTTTATATATTATCAATTGAAACCCCATTAAAATACCCGACCCGTGGAAGAAGTTTTTTCAGACCCACTTATCTGTGTCGCACCGGCAACCTTTGAATGTAACTAGTATATTATATTCTTGAATTAAAAAACTTACTTGACAAAATATTTGGCATAGATCTGCCAGTACTCTGAACCCACCGGTCCTTTGATTTGTCCGCCATAAGCAAATTCATTGTTCGTTTTCATCCATTTGGGTGCAGACCAAGGAGTTCCAAATATTCTAATTTCATGTGTGGCCATTTTTTTGGCCATCTTTATTATCGGGATCTATTTATCAAATGAATTTTCATTTCTGTTATCAATCACAAATGTATTTGACCCTGTACCTTGTAATCCAAATCCTCATACGTTAAGTTAAATTTTTTGAGAGACTTGTCTTCAGGAGTGTCAGCATAAGTGTAGGGACGGGTTGAGAAGTCTGTTCCGCCAATTGGTATTCTCCCGACATTGTATTCGAGGCCATCTTTGCTGAAGTAATCCCTTAACATCTGTTCCTCCAATTTGGGGCCCAATTTCTGGATATTAATACCCGTGGCATCAGTGAAGGCACCGCCGAAACCAAAAATTTCCTGATGTTTGACATCCCGGTTCACTTTTATATGCAATTGGTATATATCTAGATTAAACAGAACGACAATTAAATAGTTTTAGTATAATTTAAGCATGATCATTTTATACCTTCAGTGCTATTCTTTCCGAAATGAAAGGTTTGTTTCCTGAGTCGAGCGCCATCTCTACTGGACTCCCATCGGGTGACAACACCGGGTGCTGTCTTCACTGGTCTTTCGATCTTATCGCAGGGCTGAGCCTCAGTACAGACACAGACAAAGCTGTCATATGTGGTGCGCTTATAGTTCTTGCAGTCGGGAGTCAGAGCACCCGAACTGATGTTAAACACAATTAAAAGAATTGAAAAATAAGTCAATATTCGAGTCATTATTCGTTCGATACTTAAAGTGATTCTGATTTATATCAATAGATAACTCGTTTTTATTCCACATATTATTTATCAAAAGAACTTTTGATATCAAAACGGGATTCTATTGTTTTCTATAGTGGGAACTCCTCTACATTTATCATAATCTATCTTTAATTCCACTTGACTTTTGTATGCCAAGGCTCTTTTTTGGTAGCTCTTCTGTAGATTACAATCTTGCTAGGTTTTTAATTTAATATAATAAAAATTAATTTTATTTAATTTCTTTTCAATTGAAAAACTTTCGGCGGTAAGACTTTTCAATGTCTCGGCTCATCGACACCTAGCAAAGTTTTTATTGTCCAACAGCTCTCTGCCATTAGAACATCTAAAATTCAAGACCTGGTGGATGAGCTCAGGGTTCTTTATTAACCAGTAGTGCCGACAACCGGAGCAATCAAACTGTTTATAGCCGACATCAACAGTGTTTTGAGACTTTTTATGCAGGAATTCGAAAAAGATTTTCTCATCAAAATAATCAAGATGATTATTCTGATCAAAGGCAAACTCAATTTGAGCAGGGCGATTTATGTTTGAAAAGCAATTCCGGTGAAAACTTGAGCTTTTGATTAAAGGATTTGAATGAAACCAAATCATTAGGGGTTGAGAGGAGTGGTCTTCAAACTGGAAGGTGTGTTCCGGTATCCACTTCAAGGAGGTGTCCCAAAATGTCAACTTTTCGAGTCTTCTAAGAGATGAAAATGGCCTTTCTCCAATCTTTTTCACCGATGGTCCAATTATTGATAGAGATTTCAAATGATCCTGATAACTTAATACAGCTTTGAAGGCATTGTCTGGGATTTCCTGTATATCCAAATACCTTAATACAATTTGTTCGACATTAATGAACTTGCTCAAAACCAAGAACAATGAGTCTCCTTTGGATCCAAGAACAGGATTATTATCAAAGATTACTTTTTTGGTCAGCCCTTCGGTGTCAGTGAAGGCGTTCTCATTAATAGTCTTCAGGTAATTACAGTTCGAGATATGGATCTCTTCGAAAGTGATGTCTTTGAAAGTGTTTTCAACCAATTCCTCATTCAGAGTGTTATCCAAATAAAAGGCCTCAAAATGTTTCTCCTTTTCATACAAACTATGGCTCAGACGCCGAAATATTTGGTCCAAGTCTATGGTTGAATTGTCCTTGCACATTATCGCATTAAGCTCACAAAAACATGGCTCAATCAACTCGAATGGAGGACAGATAGAGACACTCATTTCAATTAATGAAAAGATGAATAAAACAAAAATGATTCCTGAAAAATATGAAAATATACTTGGTAACTTCAATTCATTAAAATTCTTACCCATATTTCAATCTTTTCGAGCGAAGAATAGATGAAAAATGAGTAAAAAATGAATTTAACTGCTGAAACATAACTGTTTAAACTGAATAACCTTGCAATTAATGTTTTTTAATGAAGCCTTAAAATGAAACTAGGCAAAATATATTTGCATCGAAACACAAAATCTGTTCAAATATTGATAGAGTTTGATGCTAGATCAATTAATCACTCTATCTTAGAATGAATGAGAACCGTATAAATTGTTTATGTTTTTTTCAAGCTCAAATAAATAAATTAAGCATGGTAAATTCCATTTTTAATTGAGTTTAATTAAACACATTTAATGCAGTTTGGGTTCAATAAAATGCATTTTGAAGTGAAGTAAACGTTGTTTTTGAACTCATCTCAAAGTTTTGGTCATTTTTAATGACGAAATACAAAAACAACTTTTTTTGCAAAACATTTGTTTTGAAATATTTGTCAATTATTTAACTGATTTGTGTCTCAAATGCCGGGAATAGATTTCAACCGTTTCCTTGATTTGAATGAAAAACTGTTGACATCTCTTGTTTGCAGTATTTGTCTGAATGTCTTCGACAACGCCGTCAACAGTGAGTGTCGGCACTCATTCTGCAGACAATGTGTTCAGCAATGGATTGACACCAATCACGAGGAGTGTCCCAAATGTAAACAAATCTTCACCTCAAGAAAGAGATCCAATGGAAGCCAAAGTGGATCCGATTTTATACTAATCGGTAATTATGTCTTCAGACACGACTTCACTGCAAACAATATTATCAGTGATCTGAAGATTAAATGCAGTTTTGATTACAACGGGTGTCAAGAAGTCAAAGACTTCGGTTCTCTTGAGTCTCACCTCAAAGACTGTGAGCACAAGATATGCAAAACCTGTGGATTTCCGGCACAACCCATAGAACCGCATAATTGTGTCCAACTTTTGAAGAATAAAAACTCGGAATTAGAGCTCAAATTGAAATCAAGTGAACAAACAGTGAATAAACTTAAAGGAGAGCTAAAGGTCTGTCAAAGAGGTCTCTATAACCGATATGACACTCCCCTCGAAGAGGCAGACCTACCAATTTGTGGCGGCACTGCTTCGAGCCCTCTATCCAACTGTTATACAGTCCACAGCGATCAGCATAATGTCAGTTCCTCCTCATCATCGACTGGTTATGGCTACTCTTCGATGACAAATAGTGTGGCCTCACCGCAGACTTCCGGTGCAGGTATGGAACAGACCTTCTCTCTCGAGTGGATCACCACAGACATTGTGATGAGGATCAAAGATGTGCATGCTGATGTCGACCTCATTGGAGAGACCTGTATTATCAGAGGTATATCTGATGGCATGTGTTTAGTATTTCTGGTCAGAGAGAAAAGAGTGGTCAACATATCGTGGGAACAGTTGGAGCCGGTTATGCCCTCCACTACTGATAAGGTAAGTCTTGTTTTGATTTACAAACAATAAATCGTTTTATTCTCAAGTTTAAAGTGATTTTTGGTGACGACCGCCAAACGAGCGGCACTTTGCTGGCCATCGATGGCAACCAAGGTGTGGTTAGTCTTGACTCGGGTCACATCAAAATGTTGCCCCTCAGACACCTCTGCAAAATTGAGACCCAATAGACGGAAGGCATACCCAATACAGACAGAAGATTAGTGTTTAGATATAATTAGTTAATTGTCGTCTGTCCTCAATAATTTGACCCTGTTCAACTGTTTATTGTAGTTGTTAATAACAATTATAAGTAATAAATTCGAATAAATTAATATAATTTAAGCTTGTTCAGTTTAACATGATCAATCGTCTGCTT
This sequence comes from Punctoribates punctum, assembly GCA_034698165.1. Taxonomy (NCBI): domain Eukaryota; kingdom Metazoa; phylum Arthropoda; class Arachnida; order Sarcoptiformes; family Punctoribatidae; genus Punctoribates; species Punctoribates punctum. The sequence continues at coordinate 6,897 of JAQGBD010002203.1, forward strand.
GGAAGTCTATATTCTGATAAATATATTCCTGGTATTCGCTTTCCTCCAAATATTTGCCAATTTTAGGGATTGCTGTCAACCCATTGAACCCAAACACAACTAATAGACATCCCGTCTATAAAATTAAACTCAATTAGAGCTCAAAACGAGGAATGGGTTAAGTCTTACCAAATATGACACAAATATAATGTAGTAAATGAAGAACAAAGTGGTCGACACAATGATGAGGACTTCCAATAAGTCACTGTCGGGGATGTGTTTCGACACGTAATCGAATACGAAGTATAAGTTTAGTGCAATCAATCCAATCGTGAGGACAGACATAAGTATTTTGTTGGTCACACTATTGGCAAACTGTCCCATCACTCTCTTGGATGAGCTGAAGGTAAGGGTCGGCAACAGAGCGAACGGCAGCTGAAGACTCATCAATGCGTTCAACAGATCATTGAATAGACTTAAGTCGTCCAGACTTTGGAAGAATATTATGAGAAGTGTTGGGATAATAGCTATGGTTCGAGTCAATAGCACCCGACGCCAACGGGGCCAATGCAGGTCGAGAAAGCCCTCCATCACAAATTGACCAGAATATGTTCCTGTCATTGTTGAGGACTAATAAACAGGGTAAACAATCATTAAGGTCAATTGATTTGGACAGAATAAGGCCATACCTGTCCCGCAGCGAAGATACCGACCGCCCAAATATATAAGGCAGTGGCTCCGAAGGTACAGCCAAGAAAAATGCCCGCTTTATACATGTCGGCCTCCACTGTCTCGTTATTGTTGGGAAAGGTATCCATTTTATTGTAGGAAGTGTTGGCACAGGTATGGTATACGTCGGCATTGGTTTTCTGGTATAAGCCGTGAGCGAAGACAGCGATTACTGCGATGTTTATCAGTAAAGACACGAATATAGCGATCGCCGACTCTATAAAGAAGTATCGGTTGGCGTCGCGCACCTCCTCTTTCTTATTGCGATCCACTTTACGGGATTTGACGAGTGCTGAGTGAAGGTAAAGGTTGTGCGGCATTATTATGGCTCCTATAAGGCCGACCGCCTGCAGCAACTCAGCCGAACCACAGCCACTGCAGTAGGGGAGGGCCAACCCCTCCAACACTCTGAGCTCTTCAGGTTGTTCTTTGAAATATTCGTAACCAAAAGTGATGGCCATTAGAGATCTGGTATTTTTACCGGAAAATAATCATGGTCAAATACTTTATGGAAAATTGATTAAAGAAAAGGATGAACAATTGAACTAGGTTAAATTCAGAGATTTACATTAGAAATGCGAAAAATGCCTCCAGTTTTCTGAGTCCGTATTTGTCGAGCAATAGAAAGGTAAAGGTGTCTGAAATTGTGATCAAAACTCCGCCCCAGAGAGGGATCACTCGGTTTGAGAGCAAAAATATAGAGATAGCGGTTCCGATCACTTCCTGCATATCTGATCCAATGATTGCGATCTCAATCATAATCCATAGCAGAAGGCGAGGGATCTTTGGGTACCGCCTGTAACAGAGTTCAGCCAAATGCAAACCCGTGACCACTCCCAGCCGTGCAGACAATCTCTGGACGAGAAGACCCACTAGAGTGGACCACATAAGGACCCAGAGCAGTTTGTATTCGGCCACTGTTCCCGACTGGAGATCAGACTCAATATTGCCTGGGTCCAAAAAGGCTATACTCATCAGAAAACCGGGTCCTGTGAAGGCCCACAACTTCCGCCAACTAAACGAATACTAAATAAATTTAATTATAATTAAATAAAAAGAATAATGACTTAACTTCATTAGTGTTGGGGATATCTATCTGGGCGTTGAAGTAAGTGTCGATCTCTTCACTAAGACAGCGGTTCTCTTCATTTGATCCATTGATGGCTCCATAAGTCGATGAATGACCAGAAATCACTTCAGACACGAATAAATTTAATTAATTGCTTTTTAATAGACTTTATAACAGAATGTGTTTACTGTCTTCATCGCCCTCTCCTCCCTCTGCATGTGTTGATTGTGTGCTGGAGCCGCTCAGGAGGGGCTGTTCAACAGAGCTTTTAGCCATTCGTTTCTTGGAACTTATGATTGCCTTTTGAGTGGATCTCATTCGTGAGATAAACAATTAATTAGAGTTTTAGAGGTTTTGAAGTTTTTTTATACGTTATTTAAAATTATTTAAAAGTAAAGACAAATTGATTTAAATCACAATAATTTATATTATTTCATAGAATGAAATGTGATTTCACCCAGGTTACTAGGATAGACTAAGGATAGACATCAACACAGAATAATATGAGATCCCAGTAATGTGAGGACTGCATAATATCCACACATTTGTGGCAATCCTTGAGATCCGATTTTAACAATGAATTAAAGTCCAGCTTTTCTTAAAAAACTTTAAGCGATGTCTATTCGTGTCTTAATTTTAGGGAAATTTTAGTGAAGTTCTTGAGAAAAGACATCAATTTATTGCTAAAATAACAGCAATAGATGTGTAAATGTGCTTGCTCATACTATATTAGGGTTTAATAAAACAGTTAAACAACTCAATCGACTTTTTTTTGGTCTGAAATAATATATTTATATATCTATGAATCACAACATTTAGAATATAGTTTTGATAAATTGATGAATAATGCAGTCGAGAGATTATATTTATTGTACCTAGCTGCAATAAATAGCATAGCACTGTCTGGTTCAATACTTTCCTTGTTATGTCAATCATCACATTTTATCAATGATTTTGGGTTTAATCAAAAGTGATTTCATTTTTCTTATCTTTTATTTCACTGAAATTATTCTTAGATATAAACAAAATTTCTTAGAATGCAATTTTTACGACCAAGATCATTGTCCTCCACACAATCAAATAAAATAGCCCTGTTGAATTTCTAAGAATCGGGGTTTTAGAAAAATTGAAAATATCATGGAATCATTGTTTCTATAATATTTTATCTAGCTAAAATTTTAACTCAAGAATGAGATGTAAATACAAACTACTCTTGGCAATACCGAAGACTAAATAATATCCTTGAATATTTGCATGAATGTAAACTTTTTGAAATAGAGTGAAATAAAAGATGAAAGACAAGATGAAATTGTAAACACCTTGTTTAAATTAAAATTTGTATAAATACTAGTTGATCAATTTTTGCTAACCATTAGTGAACTATTCAAGAAATTAACTTGTTCACAAAATTGAATCGTATTTCATTAAAAATGAAATTTACTCTTTTGGTTGTTTCAATGGTTGCCATTTCATTGGCATTTCCAATGATTGATGCCTTCCCTTACTCATACCCTTATCAGTGGAATGGTTTGCCCTCGGGATCAGACTATAGAGTGCGTGCTTATGGGAGCCCTGGCTCGGCCGGAAACCTCTACGTTGCTGGTCGTAAGTGTTTTTAAACTTGGTAATTTTATAACTAATTATATCCCGCAATTTTTTTAAGAGCGAGCACTTGATAATAATTGGGATGTGCGAGGAAAGGTTGGCACCGATTGGGCACCTGGTTATTCAAGTCAGAGCGTTGATGTTGGTACTGGATACAACAATGACAGAACACGATTCGGTGCATCAGTTGGGATGACCGGAGACAATTTCGGTGTGACTAAGAGAGCAGGTGTTTCTGTTGACCAGAAAATTGGCGAAAACACTCATCTCAGTGGAACTGCTGACACGCATTTCAACAGTCATGGCTCACGCCCGACATTTGGCATCGGGTTAACTCATAAGTTTTGATAAGAAATTATAGCAAGGCAATTTATTTTTATGTGCCTCTTTATTTGTTTAACCAAGAAACATTTTGTAGAGTAGTTAAGTAGATATTAGACAAATATTTCAATAAAACTCATGATTAAGTATTAAATGTGGTTTATTTGAACTTATCCTGGTCCTAAAACTTTTTAAAAACTTGAGGTAGTATCAGGGTTATTGTTGATGGAAGCCGTGGAATATTTGATCCTGGACAAGTGTACTTTTGGTACCAATAATTAACCTTATTTTTAAAAATTAGTTTTCATAATTCATGTTTACTGAAGATTTTTTAAATGATTACAATTTTATTAGATCTTTAGTTGCAAGATTATATTGGGATGTACTGAATTTACAGGACAGGACAGGACAGGAATGTCCGGTCCAATAGGGAACAGGACAGGACTTTCCTGT
>JAQGBD010002204.1:0-11051 GCA_034698165.1 Punctoribates punctum
CCCCCCTCTCTCTCTCTCCCTCCCTCCCTCCCCTCCTCTCTCTCTCTCCCCTTTAAAATTACTTTGAATGATACGAAGAATTTTTATGGCTTTAAAGGATTTAAAATTTATTATTTTTGGTGCAAATTCTGTAAAACTTAACGATTATGGGACTCCTAATAGGCATACCTTTCAAACAAATTATCGAATTACAAGATTTTAATTCTGAGCTATTAGTCTATAAGAAGTGACTTCTTTTTGATGGCAATTACCAGTTGTCAGAAAAATGTTAAGAAGAGGTCTTAAACATCAATAACAGAGACATTGATTGCTATCTTACCGGAGCTCTTATTTCGTGACAAATGAAAGATAATTATTAAATAATTTATGGGAAAAGTATTTTCACGAATATATCAAAATATAATTCATAAACAGTTTGCGATTAACACTGAAAAGCCTTTGAAGAAAAAACTTTATTTTGAGTATAATTTTCTCATCAAATCAGTTGTCAATTGATTTTAAATCAAAACAATTGTATATAAAATTATAATCAAAAAGAGAGACGAAAATAGATTAAGAATTTGAAAAAAAATTAATAAAAATAATGTTTTCGTTAAAACAGTTATCCAATGGTTTTCACAAATTATATAAAATCTATGAATATTTATAGACTTAATAAACAAATCAATTAATTCAATGATTAAGAGAACAAATAGAGAGAAAACAGTAAATAAAAGCCAGAAAATTGTGTTTTTTAAGAGTTGACACAAATTAATGTTATTTGTGTCGAATCGCAGACCAAATGCAAACTCAGATCAAAATCGAGTCTTTGTTTTTCGTGAGTTTTTAATTAAATGCTTTACGTCGAGACCGTCCGGCAGTTCCTGTTTGTGAACCCTTAAATGTTTACTCAAATGGTCGGAACGGGAGAAGCCTTTCGAACAGAAGGGACAGATGTGGGTCTTCTCCCCGGTGTGGGACCGTTTGTGACGCGACAGTTCGTCCGATCTGATGACAAATTCAATGAAAAAATTCATTAATTTAATTGTTTTTAGGATTTGTTTGACACGTATTTCAGAGAACTAATGACTCGACTCTTTCTAAACAAAACTAGAGCTCAATATTAATAAGCATTTGATCCAAAAAAATGACTTAATTTTGCATAAAAATTATCGATAACTTTAACAAAAAAAGATTTAAAGGAATATAAGTTTGGTTAAAATGATGGGCAATACCTGGAGAACCTCCAGTGACAGTCCGGCCAATTGCAGACATAAGGCTTTTCGCCGGTATGTCTGCGTAAATGAGCCGTCAAATGACTGGATTTGGTATATGCAGAATAACAGCCCTCAACCGGACACCGATAGCTTCGGGGGTTGGGTGACATCGACAATATTTGTATTCGATTCGGGGAACTACTGCTCTCATTCTTATCAATTGCGTTAAGCTTAGGACTGGTCTCCAGAGTTGAATTCGATTGCAATTCGTCATCACTTATGTGAAAATCACTGATAATGTGCTGGTCTTCGGCCATATTGAGGTCGTCCTCATCATCGAGATGTGTCTCCACTTCAATGGTATGAATGGGGGAACAGATTCTGACCGTTTGGTGTACGTGAGAGTCAACGTGAAGCCGAAACGCATCCTTGGAGTCAAATTCAAGGGTACAGTCCTGCCATTGGCACCGATAGATCGGTTCGGACAGAACCGGCATCGGTAGTGACAAATGCTGGTCCAACAGAAATAAATGTTCCGGATGTTCGCCCCGAATGTGTTGATTAAGTGCTGGTTTAGTGGCGAACATCGCTTTACATACAATACAAATACAATCGCTTATCAATGGATGTGTTGTCGTTTGTCTCAACTCTTTTGTCAATGGATTTGCTTTTCTATTGACTAAACATTTGTTAGACTTTTGAACGAATCTATGAATCGGCACTTTTCTCAACGAAACACTACTGCCGTTGGAATGACTCTCAGTTTGTTTGTCCTCTTCTTCAACATCTGTCGACTGTTTTTCAACTTTGATTTTCTCGAACAACACCTTTGATTCAATGGATGAGCTGTTTGTCGACAGTCTCTGCGACTGCTTTCCCGCGGCTTTCGGTTTAATAATTGTGATCTTATTTCTGTTGTTATTATCGCCGCTCTTTTTGTCCACAACAGACCCTAACTTCACAATCAGTGGCCTAACCATTGTTTGGGACGTCAACTGAAACGGAGACTCTGAAGAAGGGATTAAAAGAAAGTCAATAATTGATTAAATATCGGATTAATAGACGAAAAACAGGACTTTATTTGAAATATTTTCAGAATCAATCAAATAATAGGAAATCCTTTTAAATAACAGATTATTTTGAGAGAAACCAAAGGTATTAACAAATAATGTTTAAATCTGAGCAAAAAAGTAAAATTACCGAAGAAATTGTGGGGAATTATTATAGTATTTGTGTCGATATTAAGAGACCCGATATTTACACTCGAATTACTTAAACCATTATTAATGCCATTGTTTTTGTCTGTATTCGAAACCATATCATAATCTATAACATTATCTTCGCTGAGCTCTTCTTCGGCCTCCTCTTTGACCACAGTTTGTATGTCTTTAATGGAGTTATGAGCCGTCGGTTTCTTCAACAGTTTTTTCGCCGATTTTTTCAATATTTTTGCGGCGAATGTATTTCCACTCATATTTTGCGGACAAAAACATACGCCGAAAGACTTGAAGACATCAAATGACAGGTTATTAAAGAAACAGAAATACAATTAATTAAAACTCAATTAATTGTGGTTTAATTTAATGGTTTCTGAGATTTGTCTGCCATTTAATCATAAATGTCATCGTTTTTTGCCGAAACGTGTCCTCAATCTCCACAATATTTGAACAAATAATTCGTAGAAAATATAACCAATTATTTATATTAAACTTAAATTTATTAATTTCTTTAATAATTAATATTATTTATTAATTAACAGATGTTTTGTTTACATTTTATTCAATTGTTTTCATTGTATTGTTCACAGCATTGATGCATAATATGTTGCAATTATCCCTTTAAAGAACAGCTTAACTGTTATATGTATTCACTCTATTTTCACTGCAATTATCATTTGTCAGTTAACTTATTCTTAAACACATCATCTTTTTGTGAGTGAAAAACTAAAACCGTATAACAGTATCAGAGAAAAGGCAGTCAATTATTCTGTTCTTAGATTCTGTGTTGAGTTGGTTTGGTGTTTGCAAGTTCGAATGGTTGGAGCTTGTTCAATTTAATTACAAACAATTAATTAAGACTTAACATTAATTAATTACAAACAGAATCCTTTGAATAGCTCTTTGCCATCAAATTTTCATTACTTAAATAGTTGACAATGAATTTCTTCATCTAATTAGTAGCGGTTTTCAACAATTTTTCCATAGATCAATGATTTGATCATTGATTTGATCATTGATTTGATCATGTTGGTATCGATTGGTCTTGTTAAAATTTGCTAGGTTCAAACTTAAACAAAGTATTTTTATCATTGAATGCTTGGCCATCACTGAAAGGCAAACCATTATTCGTTAACTCTTATAAAACAGCTTTGAATTGTTTGACACGATTTCTATGGTTTATGACCTAAAATAGTAAAACACTTTTAGAATACAGAACTGGATTGAAGACCAACTGTTAACAACCGGACCATTTATCATGAAATATAACGGCGTCAGTGGTTCAGTGGTAGAATGCTCGCCTGCCACGCGGGCGGCCCGGGTTCGATTCCCGGCTGACGCAATTTTTACCTGGAGCAAAAGCAATTTTCACCTAGAACAATAACTTGTTAGCTATTATGTTAGTAAACTCAATCTCATTCACTCTATTGTCTGGAAAGTTGGCTTTTTCGTTAATAATCACTAAAAACATCTTTTTCATGTGTAGGTGTGTATTAAACTTGGATATTTTGGTTTCCTTGGTAACTTTATAAAATGGTTTGTCTTCGATAATCATGTCTTCCATTGTGATCATTCAAATTAAGTCAATAAATCTGAGAGTCTATTGAAATCATTTTAAATCTGTTATAATTTTTGAAATCGGTATTTGAGAATAAACTGAGCTAAACACGATTAAACTGAATGAACTAGGCAACAAACAAGTTTGGCCAACAAACTCAAAGATCAGTTTATATTTCTGACCGATATTTTTCTGCCAATAGATATCAATTTTAGCGCAAAAAAACACTTTGTTTTTGTTTTATTGAAAAAGAGGTAAAGAAATTGATTTACATTTTCAACAAATTTTAAATATGATTACTATTAATGAAATGCTTTCAGTGGATGTCATTGAGTCTAATCATCAGATTCGGCGTAATTGACGAAATCGTTGGCGTTCTGTCTCTGCTCACTGACCACTTGTCTGACCACTTGTCTGACCTCTGGTTGTCTGATTTCTCTCACGTCTTGTCGGATATTGATGGCCGGCAGCTGTTCGCTGGCGATTCGGTTGTATCCAAAATAAGGCTGAGCCAGACGTTGAATCACTGGTTGGCGAATAATAGATGAGACAATGGGTTCTTGGACAGACACAGTCTGGTATTGGATGGGCTGTTCAACGGCATAACCTCGTTGAGCCACAGCGATGGCGGGCTGGGCCACAGAGTAGGCCTGTCGGGCAACAGCAATAGCGGGCTGAGCCACGGAGATGGCGGGTCGGGCAACAGCGATGGCGGGCTGGGCCACGGCATAAGACACGGGTTGGACTTGTCTGACAGCCTGGACAGCGACTTGTCTTACCAAAGGCTCTTGCACATATTGTTGACGAGCTGTAAATATTCAGGTATTGATAAGTTTAAGTTCATAGAAAGAAATTGGAGGGAAGGCATACCCTCTCCGGATGAGACAACTCTGTGGACGTTCTCGACGACGGGGTTAATCTCTTGGGTCACTTGTCTGTAGGGTTGGATAACTTCTCGGACCTCTTGGATGACGGGTTTGGAGACTTCGTGGACAACTCTTGAGGCCTCGTCTTGAGATTGAGTCTGTTCGACGGTTCCGGGTTCGCCGGGAATGTGCTCCTGGGATACTCTCACAGTTGAGGAACGAGATCTGAAGTGAATGTTGATGGGCTGGTCGCTCGGCTCCACCACAACATCTTGGGGAACAACAGGGGACTCGTGATGGGGAACATCTCTGTACTCAACGGTTCGGCCGACCTGATGGATGGCAGCGCTCACGGGTCGCACATTCTCAGTCTGGATGGCCTGAGTCAGCACTTGAGGGCGAGCGATGGCAATGTGTTGTTTGGCTAAAGCTAAGGCAGGTTGGGCCAGGGCTACAGCGGGTTGAGCTACTCGCAGATGCTGTACAGCGGGCTGAGAGATGGCTACGTGTGGCTGACGGATGGCCAGGTAGTTAGCTCTGGGAGCGGCGAAACTGTATGCAGACGGAGCAATGTTTATTGAGTTACCCAAAACATTGCTTCGGAGACCGTTGAGGTAACCTAGGTTAACTCCATTTATGTTCAAACCATAATTCAAAGATGGAAGGGACTGAACGTATGAACTGACGGGAAGTGCTCTCACACCAGACAGGCCATGGATACCCGACAAACCAGACAGACCAGAGATGGTGGACAGTCCGCTAACAGTTTTCAAGGGAAGGTGAGTGAGGTCGGAGCGGACCACGTTGTTACCTCTCACTTCAATTACATCCTGGCAATTGCAGTGAAGGGCGAGGAGGGCTAATGCGAAAAACTAGATCGACAATGAACAGGATCATTTAGATTTCATATTCTGATCATTTATTTTGCAATTGACTTACTTTCAACATATTTAGAAAACGTTAGGGACAGTCAGCGATTCGGTAATACTGAATGTCTACTGAATCCTTGGATCTTATATACTGAGCCGAGAGCTCACACCACTGACCTTGAATTGTGGACAGAATTAATTGCTAGGATCTGATCTGAATTGCTTTTGCTTTCAAACGATTCTTAAATTATTTATATTCAAAGGAGAGAATGATATTCAGTTAAATTCCCTAAAAAATAAGATCACATGATAAGAGAGGAGAGGGTAGGAGAGGAAAGGCTCTTAAAAACTGGTTAATAGAAAAAGTGATTCGCGATTTTACCGGTGATGGCCTCCAAACGGAGATATATGTGATTTATATCACACTATGATTTCAATTCTGTGCTCATCTCTTTTCATCTCTTTATCAGAACTGTACTTTTTATGAGAGGCCTTCACTCACCCATAGCCGGGGGCCTCGTCTGGACTAATCCTGAAGACATTTGTTGGACACTCTCTCTCCTAATGATAGAAACTATAGTTTGGTTGGAAACAAGACTAGACTACTATTCTTTTGAGGAGACGGTGTTGTCCTACACTTCTGATTGGCTCACATTTTATTAGAAATATATTCATTAAAATTTCACTCATAATATTACATAACTCATCTGATTATTTATTTGATCTTGATTAATATTGCACTTAAAAGTTATAAGACCTTGGTCTTCTCTTTTGTTCCATAAATTAAAGCTCAAAATAAATAAATTTTTTTTAACCGAATAATTGTCAAAAAGTGAATCAAATTTAATAATTTCATCGATTATCGATCGAGAGTTTATCAAGTTATCAAGATCATAAAACAGAAATAAAGATTTATCAATAAATCAATTTTTTAAACGAAGACTTAATTTAGAGAATTTGATTAAAATTTTATGACTTATATTTGGTTTCTTTCAATTTCAAAGTTTTGTTTCTTTTAGTAGAAGAATGATTTAAGAAATAATCAAGGTATATAAAGTGTTCACGTCATTTTAGCACAAATCTTACTTACTAATTTAAAAATTGGGCTAGCAGCTTTTTAACTTAAATTATGGAATTTGTAGTTTCAATAGTTTGAATCTTGGATATATTTTTTTCAAGTACCTTAAAATTTAGGAAAAAATTAACTGATTTGAATAATTTATACGAAATGATTCCGATTCTTTCATCATCTCCCAGTCCAAATACTTAATCAAAATTGGATGATCAAGATACTGATCAAATAATTCTTTTAAACCTTTTCAATGCCCACTTATTTTTGGATATTTGATTGAAAATGAAAATAATTCCCAGAATAAGGAAAAAACCCATTAAATTAGTACTTAATTTTGATAGATTATATTCGATTTTCTTATTTTCTACTGTAAAATTCAATCAAGTACAAACAGGTAAACTCTTTAATCAAAGTCACTTTTTTAAGACGTGAATTGATTTCTAATTAAATTAATCCTTTTTAAGGTTCGAATAATAAAATAGTTTCACTCGTTTTCCAAATATACAATATTTTCGAGAATAAGACTAAAATTCAAATAAAAAGAATAAACTAGGCAGTTTATTCTTTGGCTTCGGTAGAGGCTTCGAAGACTTGAACCCAGACCCTTGAGCCCAAACTCAATCCTTCTAACCACTACGCCAGGCAACAAAATGTACTTGTTTATTATATAATAAAGAATGTCTTTTTTATCAAATATAGATATGAATTATAACGAAATTTGATTATTTATGCGAATAAATTATTTGAATTGAGTCTATAAATAGAGAACTTTATATTTGTTGATAAGGATTACCATGTCAACAAACATATTATACATTTTCGAATAAACTGGGTAACTTATTATATTAATTATCAATTATTTGCAAAATTAATTTATGTTTAGTTTATTTTATCAGTGAATCAATTAAAAAATTCTGAGAAAGAAATTGTGACGACACAGTAATGTCAAAGTCTCGAACCCGGACCCTTGAGCCCGAAGCCGATCCCTTGAGCCCGAAGCCGATCCCTCTAACCACTGCGCCAGTCGACTCTGTGTGATAGCTAGCTAACTTCGAAATATGTTAAATCTATTGAATGACCTTGAACTTAAGGTCAACTTAGACCTACATTAAGACCTTAACGGAGATTATGGGAGACTTTTATTCAAATTTGCGATAAGAGTCTAAATCGAGAGATGAATACAATTTGAATAACCAATCATTGATTGGATGACAAAACTGTAAAACGACTACAAATTCATATTTTCAATGCAATTGTTTTAATTAAGTTTAAACAATAATAGATTTAATTTTCTATTTCCTAATTAATAACGAAATTAGTTATATTTTAATTCAATTTCCATTATATTCTCTTTGTGTCCACTCATTTGTTGTCCTTGTTCAATTTAATTAAATTTGTCTCTAAATAAATGAATTTTATTTATCACATTATGTTTTGAATACAATTAATACAGAGTTTTATTAAAATTAAAAAAAATGTTTTATACCATAAATGAAGTGATTATTAATTACTAAACTATTTTCAAAAGTTTATAATCAAATCAGTTGTTATTCACAAATGTTTTTCAGAGAATCCCTTAAATCAAAGCAAATAATGCCTTAAATTCAACAAAATCTTTGGTCAACATATTTGAGGCCATCCATAAGAGGCATGTCTTTGACGTTGTCAGGTGTGGCGCACTGGGGCTCATCGAAAAACCTCTGGTTTTCGCTCCTATCACTGTTATCATTGATGACCCAGGTCAATTTGCATCTGCAGTCCCACAGATTGCCCTCCAAATGGATGACTTGGGGATTGCCAGTCATCGGAATGAAGGGAAGTGTTGTCAATAAGTTGCCGGAGAGGTCAACCCCTCTAAGTTGGGGCAATTTCTCGAAGAACTCGGCGCTGAGTGCAGTCAAGCGGTTGTTCTTCAGTTTGAAAAATCTGAGTTTATATAAATGTGAAGCAAAGACCTGACGCGACAAATGTGTCAATTGATTGTTACTTAAGTCAATTGATTGCAATTCTGCAAAATTGAAAAAAGCGCCACTTTCTATCAGGGTCACATTGCACGACGTGATCGACAGCCGCACCAGAGGAAGGGCTTCATTGCGAGTCCCGTATTGACCTTAATTTTCATTTTAATAATTTGATTATTCAAATAAATATTAATCTAATCAAAGAGTAATTTGTTCTGAAAATATCTCAAGACTTCTACTCATTTAATGACATCAGTGGAATAAAAACTAAAAATTGCTAGCTCATCTCAATTCAAAGCACAGCTAATTTTTCAAATTATCACTTTCTATGCAGTTTTTCCTGACATTTGAGACTAACATTCCACTAAAGTAATCAAAAATCCCATAATTGAAAAAAAGAAAAAATTGACTCAATTATAAAAATTATTAATTAATTAAAATAAAATAAAATTAAAATAATCGATAAAAATGAACTTTTAATGAAATTAATGACAAACCTAAGCATTTGGTGGAAAAAGTTGCAGAAATCATATCCCCGGCCATAAGAGAGTCACTAATCGTCAACTCCTGAAGTTTTTCGAGTTTAGTCTGAAAGAGATTACAAGTGGTGGCCATTCGTAGAGTGTTTCGGGTCATTACAATCCTCTCTATATCTCTGTCGACGGCTAACAGATTGTCGTAATGTTTGGCTTTACTGCAGTCACCGATGAAGAAGATCTTCTCAAACTTGGGTCCGTTAGTGAAGATTTCTGCGCTTATATGAAAGGTTTTGGTCACAGAATCGTATGGATTAATACAATTGACTTCGAGTAGAGTCCAATAGTATTTTTTGGTCACATTTAACAAATGATTGAACGCAAAGATCAGGTCCTCAGAGGCTTCGATGTTATAACACTTGAATTCTTCGTTATTATAATTACATTCACAGAAGACTTCTTCGTAAACATAGGAACAGTTCCTCGACTTGGGATCCGTCACAATAAAGTTCACCTCTTCGTCATTATTGCTGTGTTGGAAGACATTGAACTCATGGATCAGACAGAACTTTATAATCATAACCAGCAGAAAATTTTTCGAATTCATTTTGCACTTGATTTTTACTAAATTGTTCTTGCTATTCTCCCAGAATTCAATGGATAATTAATATAAACCATCATTAATTGCAAGATTATTAAACAGAATTCTCGATACAAATTCAAAGATTGCACTCAATTCAGAATTCAAGACACAATTCAAAAGACAAACAGCGATTCAATGAAAACGTTTTAATCAATTAAGAAAACATTGCATTCATTTCAGACCACAATTTAGGAAAAGTTTTTCTTTACTTAATTTTTGCCGACAAAAGGGATAATAAGAAAATAACCGTTAATAATGTGATCCAAGAGTATTGCAACTGATGGTGGAGTGCATTGAACTGATGTTTGATGTCTTAGTTTTGAGAGCGATTGAGAGCTCAAACACCAAAAACTTTTGTGATGTGCACCAGAAATACGATAACATTTACGCAAATATTGCACTGAAGACACTCTATCTCTAACTTTGATCTCTTTTTTAACGCCACTCTCACTCACCCTCACAATCATACAATGGTTTTCATTGTATAAAACATGCCATCAGTGATAGCACACCACAAATACTCAGTTTGAAAATTATTTATGTCTTAAAAGTTGGTCAGAATATTAAATGATCGGAAAATTCTTTCTTTTTCGTATGTAATCTAATATTTGGAAAAACAAACTCAATGACAGTTCTAACCTTTTGATTGATTGAATCGGAATCAATTTGATATTGGAAACTTTTATCCAGGATACTAATCACAGCTCATGTTTAACAAAGAATGGATTTAGATATGAATTTCAATAGCAGTTGAGTATAGCGTTTGAGTCGAAGTATAGGAAAAATATTTTCATTTAGGAATTCCTTGAAATGCAATCAAATTTAATTAAATCTACGAATCAATGAATTGATAAAAATAGACGAAAATTACAAAAATCATGTGATTTATCGCCAATGAAAACATATTTGACTTTATTTATTCAATTTACAAATGGAAGCAAAATAAATATTATTCAGTGCAACACTTTATTTACCAGGACTATTATACCTCAATAATTAACGTGTGCATGATCCAAATTCTATTTGAAAATGTTAAAGTGGAAAATTTTATTCAAACTAAAAAATTTCAATGATTTGGACACAAATGTAAGGATTTTGTGAAACAAATGATTATTAATTAATGAAAATAATCTAGTTCTAAGTCGTGAGACAGATAATGTCCCGGATAACCTATTTATCATAAGTTGACGCAT
>JAQGBD010002205.1:0-11048 GCA_034698165.1 Punctoribates punctum
CATCGGCATACATAAAGGCTCGACCAGAACACGAGGAAAGTGTGGCCGTGACATAGCAGTGACCACACGGGTGTCCAAATTTATCGACTGGATCGTCGATACCATCAAAAGCCATAATAACGATCTTAAAAAGTGAAACAAATGATTACTATTTGCATATAATTTCATAATTGAGTTCAAGTTTAATGAGTTTTCAAAACTCTGACAACAAATTGCTTTCAAATAATAACTCAATATTTACTTAACAATCAATTATTATCCAGCAATTAATTATCGATTAAATTGATTTTTTTGTTTGTTTTAAAACTAAACTACTTTATAATGAGGGGAATGTCCTCAGAAAGTGAATGATTTGTTTTGAGTGGTATTTAAAGTCGAATAGACGTCAGAACTTCCGTCACTTTGTATTAGAATTACGCCATAGGAAATGGTGAGACCAAGAATCTAATTGAAATAATCAAATGTACTTGGTTTCCACTATCGCATATCAATCATATCTTTATGAAGACCTACCGATAGTATTAATGGCTTTCCAATAGAGAAAAGACCGGAAGCGTTGACACATTTTGAGTTAGATCTCATCGATTGTTGTAATGAAATCATCTTTTATTAAAATCAAGTTAAACCTTGCACCTTTTATTGCCATTTATCAAACATACCATAACCTGACTTTTCAAAGAATGAAAATTATCGATCTCTTCCACGATATTTATCAGACGCTTATTCTTAATGGTTTTAAAAGAAAAATTAACTTTAATTTTCTTTAAGAAATATTTACCTCGTTATTGATTTTATCACTAATAGTAGCGATGAAAACCAATCGAACCGTTATGAAAGAGAAGCCAAGAACTGGTGCAATATTTGTGTACCTCGATAAGAGTTTACCCGATTCAATAATCTTGGTAAAGAAGTAAAAGGCTATCATTGTGTCCGAGAAAATGGAGCCACAGATCAATAAAAGCATCGGTGAAACAATATTCGATAACTTATTGACCAGGGATTGAATTTTCATGAAATTTGTTCGTATAAAACGAATTTCTATTTCTGTTATCGGATTTGTGGCCATTTGTCTCAACTTATTGTTGAACGCCAACTGAATTAGCTTGATATAAAATGTGAAGTAGAATAAGTAGAAATCTGTGACAAAAAGAAACGGCTGAATGAAGAACTCAGCGACTATTGTGGCCAAGAATACTGGTATTGGTGTCTGGACGTAGTTTAGGTTATATGTGGTCCCGAATAAACCCAACAAATAGATAGCCATCGATAGGAATGAATAATAAATGAGTCGCCGATGGGTTGCAAAGCAATCGTTTCTTTGCTCAACAAATGGATCGAAGGATTGCAGAGTTTTTCTTAATTTTGTTATCAATTCCTTAAACTGTTTTCCTTTAAGACTATAGACAACGCCTGACATCAGACACACGAAACTCCTGAGAAAGAAATGCATAAATAATTGGCGATTGGCAGTAGTCGTATGGGTTGTCGACCACAAACAAATCAAATTAAATGTAATACAGGGAACGGTCAGTCCTATTATATAGCAGTGAATCAGAATTTGATAGATAACTCTCAAACAGATTTTAAGCTTTGATTCCTTGTTATAGAACCCGAAGAAACCTAAACCGAAAAATCGGTAAATTTTGATCATTATTTCAAAATAGTCATCACTTTTGCTCTTAAAGTCAATCATTTTCAAAGATAAAATAAGTGACCTAGTATGCTAACACTTCAAATTCACTATTTCAGACTTGAAGATGAGTGCATGTACATTTGATCAAGGTAATGACTGATTTGGATACCGTAATATCCAAGACCTTCAGTCTAAGGTTAATAAAGTGACGACTGTTTTGAGATGTCCTTTCATATAAGAAGTGGTGTTTAATGGGCTCAGAGTTATCTAATCTGATGTCTACACTCCTGGGTATTAAACGATTTCTTTTGTTCTTTCATCAAATGAATTGAAATTTACATTACTTTTAATGGTATTGACTGTCATTCAAAAAGCAATTAAATTGATTGCATTTAAAGTACATTATATTGACATAACTCAGTCTTATCTCAATCTTAATGTTGAATTTGAAATATCCATTCTTGAAATTATCTTTCAAATGTGTTTTTCTTGTTTCTTCTCAAAACATATGAATAAATTCAGGAAAATAATCGACTAAACTATCCATCAATTGCTTTGAAAGCATATTATTTGCTCTCAAAATGTTTATTCAATTTATAGAAAAAATACGAAAATTGTTAGCTTTCGTGCAAAAAATATAACGAAAGGTCTAATTTAAATTTCATCCTTTTCAGTTACCTTATGTAATATCCTTGATAATACCTTATCAATGACTAATTCAATATCATTGTTGAAATTCGTTTGACTTTTCTAATGATTATTAGTTTTTTTTTATCGATAGACTATTCGATAGTATTTTTGTCTAAATTCAAAACAAATGTATTTTTTTCGAAATGCAAATCAAATTCCCAATCAATAGATAAAATCTCTCTCTCTCTCTCTCTCTCTCTCTCTCTCTCTCTCTCTCTCTCTCCTCCCTCTATTTCCCCATACACACACACACACACACACATCTGTGATCTTGGTCTCGATCTTGGAATGTAAGTGATCGGGAATTTCCAATAAATAATTCATTGGTTTTTGAATAATCGGAATAAAATTAAGTCAACAAAAGTAATCATTTATTTCAAATTTGCGACAAAAAGTGTGAGAAATGTCAGCAACTTGTTACTTTCTTGCAAGATATCAGAGAGAGGACAGAATACTTTTACGACCAAAAGTGATTAATATAAACAAATTAAGCGCTGCCCTAAAAACACAAAATTAAGTGCAATTAGTTGAACCTTGCACATTTCTTAAAAGATGTTACCTTTCGTGCAGAAAATAAACCTTTAATTGAATGAATTTTTGAATTTATTATTTAATAGAAAGTATTATATCATTAAAATATTTTAAAAAACATAATTTCTACAAGGTGATCAATCATTTAAATAACTTTTTATGATGATCTTGTTAAATAAGTGATTTGAAGTGAATAACAGCTTAAAAGTATGTTTACTATGAAATTGATGTGAAATTCGTGATAATTGTATAAATTTTGAGAGATTTTAGGCAATTGTCTGAGAAATGAATCGATGAAACACTTTATTGAATTAATTTTGGTGATTATGGCCTCAAAATTATAGTCTATTAGAGTCTGATTACAGGTTTAATAATTTATTTGAACGAAAATATTAGTGAATATTAGGGATCGACTTATAATTCATTAATGAGTTTCGAAATTATGTCAAAAGGTTTGGGCTCTGAATCTGATGACAAAATTTTGGGTTTTCGGGAAATACACATAACTTATGCAAATCAAACAATTAATTTCACCTATTAAAATGAGCAAGCTTATATTTCCTTTGATTGTATAGTCACTCCATAGGCATACCATAGTGTGTTTGAAATTGATCTTGAACATTCAATGAAGTATATCCCACAATACCTATGAGTTGACTTTCACATTAACTTATCAAAGATTTGATGATGAAATTAGATTAACGGAAAAATTTTGCCAAGATCACACCATTGATAAGAGTATTGAAATTCATGCGTTTTAATTGAATCCAGACAGTTTTATTCAACTCTTCATTTTATTCAACAAATTTTGGGGATTTCACAAAATATTTGGGAAAAACTTAATTAAAATGATTTTCAGTGAAACAAAATCATTGAATTAGTTTTCAAATAAGTATTTTATGTAATCTAAAAATCATTGATAAAAGTGATAAATATTTTCAATATTTATTCAAAGGTTTAAATTAAAAGATTTTTTTCTATAATACTATAAAATGTAAGCAAAATATGACTTTTAATATATGAAAAATTCAGTGTAAAAACTAATCAAATATTTATAGTTCAATGTTATATAATATTAGTTTGGGATTCAATCGCGGTTTTGAAACTCAGGGTAAGTTCTCTGAAGAAAACTCTCGTTTTCTTAGACCAAAAAATGTATTCAAATCCAGTGATTGATTGCCAATAATCGCATAAATAACTCAAAAACTTAATTAAAAATAATTATAAAATAGACTTTCGAAACAAAATTATAATAAAACGATTGATAAAAAAATATTTTGAAAAATTCGCCAATTTTTCAATGGGTTTAAATACAATATAGTCAAGGAGGGGGTCAAATGAAATTATTCCTCGATGAGTCAATTTGGAACTTTGAAAAACATCACGTTTTTATTCTGAACCAAAATGGATCAGTTTATCCTCCCAGTTTGGAAATGAGAGCTTGGCCATCCTTAATTTCTTAAATATAGCCTTCGAGGAATGTGCCATCCACAAAGATTAGCTGTTGTCCTGTGGCTACCTTTATCAAGATGATGGTCCAAGCTGGCCACTTGGCGAACAAAAAGCCAAAAATCCAGTCAACAAAACCCAGAACAAGTTTTGTGCAGATGTTCCTGGTCCTATCCATACGGAAATACTCCGGCAAACCTTTTCTATCGACTACTGAGTCAATTGTCTCTTTTGACGGTTTCTTCAGATCATAGGCCAGACCCACGAGTTTACAGCAGTCAATAAACAGAGTAGCTGGGTTAAATATCTCATACCAGGTCTTTTCGCTGTTCGAATAATCTTAAGGACAGGATATAGTTTACCAAGATTAGTTGACTGATTAATTTATTCATCAAATTGTATATTAGATTAAAGAGAAAGTGGTGTCAGACAAGAGTGAGTACCAAATCAGTTATGAAATTCATATCTAAAACTAATTGTAGTGATAAAAGAGTGCAATGAAATGGAGAGCCCTATTGTATGGCTTACCCCATGGGAACGTGTGGTGATAATTGTGATTGCCTTCACCCATAGATATCCAGTTTATTATCTTGTTTTCTGTCGGTTTCATAAATCTATCGTAAGGTCTAAATAATTGAACCAAAAAAGGAATACAAATGTAATAAACTTTTTTGTTATCAAACAATTGTTATAATATTCTCAATAAAAGCAATAAAAAAAAGTTTATCTCAAATACCGGTCTCCGAGAAAGTGTGCGACACTATTGACGGTAAACAAGTGGTGTAATACCACAACTGTGCGAAGACAGGAGCAGACCAAGAATGCGGTCAATATGTTTTCATTCCAGAGTAGTATTGGAATAATAGTGGGTATTATAAATCCGAGGACAATAACCAGAGGAATGTAGAACTTGTGCTGATAGTAGACAATCGGGTCTTTTGTGAGGTCTTCAGTGGGTACTTTCTTGCCATACTCAATCACTTCTGGTCTCTTCTTGAGAAGCCACCATCCAATATGAGCAAAGAAAAAGCCACGCCCTGGGTTTTTCGGGTCTGCGTGAGTGGCCGGCCATTTGTGGTGATTTCGGTGGTCGCGGGAATAGGAGAGAATACTCCCGTTAACTGTCATTGTCTGGAGAATCGCCAAAACTATCTGCAGCGGGAGTCGCGCTTTAAATGTCCGGTGAGACCAATACCGATGTCCGCCAACTGACATTCCAAAGCCCGAAGCAGACGAAAGTGTGATCACAAAAATGAAGGTAAAGAGGTGGACGGGGTTAAAACAAGCATGGTAGTAGCCATAAACGGCCAACACATGCATCACAAATAGGAATATGACATTTGACCACTTGATTTGCGAGAAGCCGTATCCGAAAATTGTGAATTTGGACGGCGGCTCTGTGACGACCACTTCTTCGATTTTGGTGTCATAATCACCAAAATCCAGAGCCAACTCTTCCACGTATTTTACATTCTTCAGGTCAACGATCACTTCATTCTGAGTTTCGGTCTTCTTTTCATCAGCTTTTGGTTCACTTATTTCTTTCTTAACAGACATTATCTGAAAGATTGAAAATTTTTTAAACCAAAGTTTTGGTAAAAGTTTTCTGTCTATAAACTGAGGTTTTAGTCTAACGATAGCTTATATTCACATCAATTGAAAGATTATATAAAATAGAAAACAATTCGGTCTCAAAACTCATCGCAAAAAATAATAAATCAATTTATCAATTCATTGCCAAAACAGTAGAAAAATGAGTGAAAACTTTCCATCAATGAAATAGAAGTGAAAACATTTTACTTGAAATCTATGCAAATATTTTAATAAATATTGATATATAACTAGTTTTCTGTGACACAGGTATTGATGACAACAGTAATTAGTAGACTTTCAGATCGCAGTACAGCTTAAGTGCAAGATTATAACAAATTCATGACTTACTTATTGGAAGATAAATCATATGAAGATGTTTTCGGTTGAGTTGTTTGTTATCAGAAAATCAAACAAAAAACAAATTTCATATAATATTATGAAAATCTATTTCTTAAACAAATTGACGACAAATCACAATATACTGAAATATAATTAACAGATTCACAGCTTTTGATAACTTTTACTTTTATTATAATCTTTTTAAACACTTTATTACAAGATTTCCAATAAGAATCGGAGAATCACTTCAATAGAGAATATTATAAAACAATTGAATAACATTCGTATCAATAGATTTCATATTTATTTTTTAAGAGGAATTTTTGATCCGAAAAGTTTGGCTCAAATCACAAAAATGTTACGAATATTGAAAAAATCTGTTATCAGAAACGATCTTAAAGTTTAATTAAATCAAATTCAAGTTAAAACTGTGGAAAAAGGTTTCGGTTGAGACGGAAAAGATGTGATACAAAACTGATTTAAACCAATAAAAAAATTATTTAAATCCAAAAGCTTTTTGAATCAGAAATTCAAGAGTAAACAAATTAATCGAAAGTCAACTCTTCAATGATATCTTCAAATATGTGTTAACTATATTTGACGGCAATTTGAAGGCTAACAATGCCTTCATTAGGGATGCTTTGAACCAATGGTCAACTCAGTTGGCAGTGCCGTCGACGGCAAACTCATTTTATCCATCAATTGTCAGCATTTAGATATGATATAAGCCCTTTCCACCTGTCTGTCCACACAATAATAGGCGAGAGTGAAGGCGGGACTTATTGGACCTCAAAATTGTTGTTCTCAATGAGATATACAAAATATTACTTCAGTTTCACTAAAAAGCTTTTCACTCGTTTTTTGTTAGTCTTTCGTCACATTCAATAAAAACCGTTTTTTAGTTGAGTTTTTTGGTTTGAATTCATTGAAAGTCTATTATAGGGGAAAATATCCTTAAATTAAATTAAATTGTCTTTTGTTACAATGTTTGCAAATAGTGGCAAATGTTTAAAACGAAAACTGATTTGCAATTAAAATCTGAGCAGTAATTCCCTTCTGAGTCGACTTTTTTTTAATTTCATTTATGAATTGAAATTAAGCCTTAATTTCAATTCCGAATTGATTTCATGAATTGATTTAAAGTCAAATAACTGTTTTCTCAATGAGTCTTATGTAACAAATTTGCGAATTTGAACCATTTTTTCTCCCTTTCTGTCACACGTTTCTGGAAAAGTTTGTTTGTCCTTGCGCAACATTTTCAGTAATGAATTTTTAGGATATTTATCACAAATTCATAAGCATAGCCTAATTAAGCTAGAGCCTAACTTTATTATAGAATATTCTATGTTATTCTAAAGGTAATAAGATAAGTTTCATGCAAGAAAAACCTAGCTTGCTAAAAAACTAGTTGAATCAATTGCATGATTGATTTGTTTTGAAAAGATCGAAACGAAGATATAATGATAAATGGTTTGGGAAACGATCCTTGGATTGTTTACACCCGATATTATTCTTATCAATTAAAGAATCCAATTTAAAAAGTTGTCTAAAAAGTTGTCAAAAAGTTGTCGGATCACATTTCTAATCAATATTTCAAACATTCATTAGTCCATTGAATTCAATGTCGATATTGTTTTTGTGGACAGACTTTCAATAAATTGTTTTCTATTTATAAAACTAATTAAAAACTAGTGTTTATATACATTGAATGCAATTAATTTTAATTATAATTTAATATATTTTTAAGTTTTGATTCAAACGGATATTGAGTTGAGATTAACATTCATTATAAATATTAAAATTCAAATTTTTTCTATGTCTCGAATCCAATTTGAATGATATTAAACCTGGTCAAACAGATTGAACTCACATAGATCATAGAGAGGCATTCAAATTAATATGACCTTGTTCAGGAAGAAAGCTCTAATATATCTTAAAGATAGGATTTTCTCATTTCCTGGATTTATTAAATATTCATTAGTTAAGTGCCAAAAAAATTCAAAATAATCTAGTCTAATAAGTTAATTGTTTTAGCCCTGGGCCAGAAAAACATTTTGATTTTCGCCACAATTAAATGCAGTCTAACCATGCTCAACCAATTTTCGATAATATAAATATAATTTACATAATTGTCAACAAATTCCTTGAAATTTCTCTTCTTTTTCTCCGAGAAAAAGGTTTAAAACTATTTTACGGCAAAAAGAACTTAAAAATTCTCATTTTAAATACAATATTGACATAGATATAGACCAGACATCTCCAAGGGGGAGGGGTACAGTCCGGATTACCCCTGAGGCAGAAAATTTTGGAAATACCCCCTGAGATTTTGTCGATGAAGTATAATCATAGAGTCGTTGAGTGATCTGAAAGTGTTTTTCTTGATTTTAAAGCTGAAGTCGTCAAAAAAGTCATACAAATAGCTCTTCAAATAATTTAAGTCTTCTTTAAAAACACAAATCAATCCATAGATAGAATATAAACTATAATCTGACAATCGGTGAGAGGAAAGGGTTAGAGGAAAGGGTTAGTTCCTATTTGTTGTAAATAAAGTTAAACTAATTATTAAACTCTATTAAACCCGAAGTAAGACTGAAATTGTTTGCAAAAAATCGAAAACTCGTTTATTATTATCTTTAATGAAATGAAATACAAAATAAAATTATTTGACATAAAATAGATTCGCTTTAAATAGAATATTATTTACAAAATTAAATAATCGCTTATTTTGAAGGACTGTCTCCTTGTGAGTGATTAGTTGGAGGGCTCCTCTTCGTCGTCGTCCCTGTGCTCACTCCAATGAACTTGGTTCTTTTCATTCATTTTACTTCCCAGTGATTTGTGGTTATGTTTCGCATCGATCTTCGACTCTTCCCTCCACTTTTCGAGCGCTCTGTGGGCTCTTTTTGGGAGAACCACAGTCAACGGTCCCCCGAATAAGTCGTTTGCCTTTCGTTTCCTTCCCTGAGAACTATTTGAATCACAATTTTGGGTAAAACCGGGATTTTTCAGCTCAAAGGGAGTGCAGTCACAGCACTCGTTCAGTTTGAAGCACTCGAGCACCCACTCAATGGACACGACTTTACATGCCTTGTGATCGAAGAATCTTTGTATCTCTTTGTGGCCACATTTGGGGCCAACGATCACATGAGTGACCAAATTTTTGAATTCATTGTAAACCATAGAACCGCACGAAATGAGCGCCGCTTTTAGTCTTTCAAAAGTGGGCGCATCGAAGCCCACGACGAATATATCGCAGCCTTCGAGGAACGCCTCATTGTCTTTGTCTGCCGTCAATCTGATGATCGTCTCTTGACTTAGATCTTCACTTGTCTTAGGATTGGAAGTGCTCTCCACTAGACTCGAGTCATTCAACGGGTTTGTCGTCATTTGGTTATCATTTGAGTCTCTCTTTTCAGACAACTGTTGAGTTTTCTGCGAGTTTTGTGACAATTGTTTCGAACTCTGAGATAACGGACGGATTAGGTACTCATCTTCTGGCAGAGCGTATCCCTTCTCGTGAGAGTCGTAGAGCCACTGGACGTTAAGACAGGGAACACCTCTCATGTGTGCGTATTTGAATTTATCGCCGTCCGGTGTCCGCAATAAGAGCACAGAATTGGGATCATTCAGTTTAAGTGAAGGACTGTATTGACCCCCGTTTTGGGAGACCAGACGCTCGACTCTCTTCCGTTCCTCGATTTCTATCTTTTGAGTGAAAGAGAGAAACAATTAGACAAACATTGAAAACAATAAATCAATTGATTATAAGACCCGCGAAACAGAAATCAATAGTTTGTTGAAGATTTTCAGCTTATGTTTGTCGATAAGGAGGGGGTCGTCGGCGCTCATTAGGTTGTGCTGACATTCCGCCCAACAGTCCTCAATCCAAAGGGGAGAGACAACAGCGACGCCCTTCTCTTTGGCCACTTTATACTTCTTTGTGCGGACAGAATCTGTCACTAAATGAGTGACGTTTTTGGTGAAGTCTTTGCAGAAATTACCGCACATTCGGGTGATCTTCGACACCATCTCCTGTTTCCTCTGTCCCTCGAATCCGGACAACGAGACAAACAGTTTGCGCATACATTGGCTGAAGACAGGGAACGGCTTCACTGGAATCGATTTCTGAGGTTTTGGACAGTCTTTTGAATAACAGTAGAGAACAGTCAACGGACTGATTATTCTGAGCTTTTTTGAGATCAAAAAGTCAAAGACTTTGCTGTCGAATGAGTCCAATACGAAGAGAAGATTTTCGCAATTCTCTGACCACTCCTTATCGAACACTTCTTCCTCTTTGATCCAATTGGGACCGAACTTAACGCTCTTGAGTGCAACGAATGCCGACTGCATTGTCTTCGGCTGACGACCCGTTGAGCCGATTGTCTTCACTTCGACGAAATACATCTCAATTGGGGTCTCTTTAGTGATCTCTTTCGTAGTATCAGCCGATTCCTTGACTTCTGGAGTCGGCGAAGCCATGGAAACAGTGTTGGCGGACATGGTTTGGCTTTTGATGGCAAATATGGAACTGATTTCAAGAGATAACAAAACTATTTATTTATTTTCATTTCAAATAATAACGAATTTTGTTTCAATTCATTCATAATATACGTCTTCTTAAGAGAGGGGCGAATGAAAGACAACAATTTGTGGTCAAAAGAGATAAAGTGGGGAAAGACCTCCAAAAGGTCTCCAAAAGGGGTCAATAAACTGAAGACATATATAAACGCGTTATTCATATGAAATCACATTTTATTTGACTCTCTTTTGACTGATTGCCACACATTTTAATCATATTTTAACAAAACTTTTA
>JAQGBD010002206.1:0-11045 GCA_034698165.1 Punctoribates punctum
ATAAGTAGGTTTTAAGAGGAGTTAAGTTTAAAAAGTTTAATAAAAGTTTTGTTTCAAAATCAAGCCCTACAATATTTAACAAATAGAATTTATCATGTAAATTTTAGTATAAGGGCAAATTGTCATGGCAAAAATATGCAGGCCATGTCTGTCCATCATTGTTATTTTTAACAAATATTTTTCCAGCAAGGTTGTCTCAATAAAAAAGACTGGAATAAAACTCGACCTACCTTGCTAACATTAAATTCAGTAAATTACTATTTTTCGTGACTCACTGTTACATAGTTTAGAAAATCGAATAATTTTGAAATTCATTGATTTTATCGAAACAAAAATGAATGAATAAAATGTGATATATGTATGTCATGACCAAGAAGTACAGGTTTTTCTTTGATTGTTTCTGATTTAGTTTGCTTGTACATCACTGGATCAACTTGGACATCAATGAATTATTGATCAAAATTTAGCCAATTTTATTGAAAGTATGGAAAAATTGGATTTTCCCACTGTTATTATTAATTAGCTCAGTGTCAACACAAAAGTACATTGTATTTGACTAAGACTGCTATTGTTTCAATAAGACTCAATTGACCTAGTAAGATATTGTTTTGCCTATTTTATTCTAGGAGAGAATTGATAGGAATTCAATAGAAGCCATACAAATGTGATTTCAATGGATGTTACAAAAAATTTCGAAAATTGGTTGAACTTTCAGATCATAAGAAAAGATTTCACTTGAAATACAAAGCATTTAAATGCGAAGAAAATAAT
Source organism: Punctoribates punctum (assembly GCA_034698165.1). NCBI lineage: Eukaryota > Metazoa > Arthropoda > Arachnida > Sarcoptiformes > Punctoribatidae > Punctoribates > Punctoribates punctum. The sequence goes on from JAQGBD010002206.1 coordinate 772, forward strand.
TGCGATAAATGTTTCGTCACTTCGGCTGAACTCAGAACTCATATAAAAAGAATTCATTCGACAGAAAAGCCGTTCAAATGTTTGGTTAAAAATTGTGACAAAAAGTATGGGACTAAAGACTCGTTGAAAACCCACATAAAACTAAAACACAAAACAAAATGTTCTTAATAATTATATTATATTTTAATTGTATTTCTATTTATCTAAAATTTTTTCCAATAAAACAATTGAATTGAATGAAGAAAATAACTAAATTTTTAATGAATGTGAATAACAATTAAGATATTTGTTGTTATATTGAACCAAAACTAAGGGCAATGGTTCTTGGTAGTTAATCACAGCTTAAATATCATTTTGACCCTTTTTTTAAACCCAAGGTTTTATTTGTTGAAGGATTAGAAACAGGTTTGTCAGCTGTGAGGGAAAGGGTTGGACTAAAAATAGGTAAACACTTCTCAGTATTGAAAATGCGCTCAAATTAGACAAAGAATTCATTTGTTCTCAAAGTATTCAAACAGTTATTTGTGTTTCAGTTTCAATAATTTTGTGAGAAATGAATAACAATTTGTTTAATAAGCTAGGTGTTCTCTCCGAGCTTGTTAATTTTCGATGTAACTTCAAGAATCTGAGTAAATTTGAAACAAAATGTGAATTAAATTCATTTGAAGAAATTAATCAACGATTTGATAAAATGTGTAAAATTGTGACTCAAATGAATGAATTCAATGCAAAATCAGAAAATAGTTTCAAATGTTTTTGGCCTAAATGTCAGTTCAAAACGACAAATAATAAACTGTTAACTGAACACAACGTAATTCATTTGAATAAAAGACAATTTGTCTGTAATTTCAAAGAATGTAAACAAGCATTCAATCAAAGGTCGTCTCTCTCTCGACATAAACAGACACATTCTGGGAATAAGCCATTCAAATGCCATTTCAATGGTTGCGGTAAAGGTTTTTATCGAAAAAATAATTTAACCTATCACAAACGGATACATACGAAAGAGAAGCCATATGAATGTGATTTCGATGGATGTGATAAAAAAATATCGACGATTGGGTCATCTTTCAGAGCATAAGAAACGGCACTTGAATTACAAACCATTTAAATGTGATGTAATTAATTGCGACAAATATTTCGTAACTTCGACTCAACTCAGAAGTCATATAAAGAGTATTCATTTGACAGAAAAGCCGTTTAAATGTTCGGTTAAAAATTGTGGCAAAAAGTATGGGATTATAAACTCATTGAGAACTCACATAGAACTAAAACATAAAACCAAATGATCTTGGTTTTTATTCTCTTAAATTGATTTTCAATTAACTAATGTTTTATTTTATTCATTTAATTTGCACAATCAGCAAGCTCAAATAACATAACAATTTCACTAAAAATGACCTGGTCTCATTGGAGAGGTCTATTGGGTTGTTCCTTATCCAACTGAGACAGGTATAGCACAGGTGTAATAAAATTGCTTTTTCGATATTAAATTTTCATTCATTACAATAATTATTTTGAATATTAATTATAATCTCAATAATTGAATCATTAAAATATGTAAATGAAGTCTTAATTAGCATGTTCAATTTAATATTCTTTTTTTGTCAGCAATTTTTTTGTATTTTATTCAGTTCTGTGAAATAAAAAGGTTTAGAAATAATTTTTTTCTAAAAAGGTATTTTTGAAATGCATTTCATAAATGAAGAAGAATTCAGTGAAGATGAGCAAGATTACTGCGAAGAATATAGCATCAAGGACGAACTGGAGAGTAGAATGTGTACGCCTTTCCGTTCAATTAATGACCAGGATGAATTTACTCAAGAAAGGATATGGGTCGTTAAGTTAAAGAATGAGCAAGAGGTACGCGAGGAAAGGAAGGGACAGGAACAACAGGAAAGATGTGCAAGAGTAAAATTAGAAGGTAGTGATAAGAATCTGGGTGAGAAAAGTACAAAATTCGTTATATTCTTGTTATGGTTGGGCCGTATTCTGGGCCTCACTTTCGGGGGAATGACTGTCGACTCCAACAGACGGCAATCTGTCAACAAATACTACAGAATATACGGAATTTTCATCACAATAGTTATCCTGGTCTATGATGTATACGCAAGCTATTTGGGAACAGCCCTATCTGTCGAACGGTACTACACAACACTGGCTACCCCTACACCGCAAACAGCAAGTATGTTCTTGGCCTCTGTCCACTACACCAGTTTCCATGTACATGGACTTTACATTGACCTAGCTACACTGATCACATTCAACATATTTGGGTTTGAACTTGGTCAGAATATCATCAATTGTTTTCGTTATGTAAAGAGAAGAATGAACAAGAAGTTTACTTTCATTGCTATGATGTGGGTGTTTTCTATCTCGTCGTTTATCCTGCTCACTTTACTCACTTTATTGGCTAATAAAAAGAAGAAACTGAGCAGTGTTGTTCGTGCTGCCGTGTACAATTATCGCGTTGTTCAATGGTTGTCATTTTGCGTATTCATCTGGATACTTTCGTTAAACATGAACGGAAAATTAATCTCGCTGAAAAGAAATCTTCTAAATTATCGACAAGGTGGGTGAAAATTTATGAAATTAGATTTTATAAACAAGGTGATATTTAATTCTTGTGATTATGGTTATTTTGGTTAACTAGGTCTGTTGGGATCAAGAAGGAATCGAAGCTATCTTGGTAGTTTTGAAGAATTTCGGTCCAAATTCAACAAGTATAGGAATGAGATAAACAAGGTGAATGATAATTTGGCCATGATGCTTGTGATGAAGAATATCCAGTGCATGTACTGTGCGATGCAGTTCATATACCTTTACTCGATAATTGAGGAAACAGCTAGATCAGTTTTGTCGACATCGAGGAATTTGACCGCATATGCGACTCTTCTTGTGAGTACCGACACAATTATCATGTATTTCCTTTGCGGCTCAGTTCACGAGACCTCGGATCAAATTTACGCCATTTTGGATGAGTTCAATGCAAACGATTTCACAGACAATGAGTTCAACGAATGGCTTATGTTTAAGACTGTGTCCGATAAGACCACTTTCGGGCTCACTATCGGTGCCTTTGGCTTAATGAGAAAGACAACACTTATCTTGGTGAGTGCTGGGTGCAATAACTAATTTTTAATTATCAAAAATCATGCTCATGGTAATACTTTTCCAGGTTTTCGGATTCGTGTTCAACTATGGAGTTATTTTATTTTTGACAACCCACGATGACCTTGTCTAATTTCGAATATTTAATTCAACCTTGCATGATTATATTTGTTTATTGCAAATTACATGTTTCTCTCCCTTTAAACAAAAGGTAATGTTGTTTGTGAATTGTGTTCAATAAATAATGAAATTCTGCTGAGAATACTAATGAATTGTTTATTAAAGACGTAACAAAATATCAGACAATTTGTTCCCTCAATCAGTGAATAGAATAAAACAGCAAAAACTTAAACAAATAATCTTTGCATTCAATTTGATCTCGATAAAATAAGTTTAATAAATCAGTTGAGTTTCAATCGAGGACAAAAGGATGGCTCCTCTGCCAACTGAGGGCACAAATGCAATCAAATGAAATCAGAATATGTGGTCAAAAATAGAATACACCCATAGTTGAGAATAAATGGGTAGACCTGGAAATAAAAATGTTTATAAGAAATTAAATATTGAGCTAGTTAAACTCTCGCCAGTATCAATGTAGACCTTCTGATTGGAATCATTCCTCCGACAGTGAATCCAAAACCAGTACTCTTGGCATAAGTCTTAAACATAAGCCATTCGTTGGATTCATTGTCTGTGAAATCGTTTGCATTAAACTCATCCAAAATGGCGTAAATCTGTTCCGATTTGTGGTAAACTAATCCGCAGACAAAACACGAGATAACAGAATCAGAAACCATAATAAATGTGGAGTAAATGGAGAACTTCCTCGATGACTGTAAATCTGTCCTTGCTGTTTCTTCTACAATGGAATGAATATAAATGCAGAGCATTACGTTCAATATAGTCAACACATTCTTCATCACCATGATCAAGGACAAATTCTTATCAATTAAATATACTTGGTCTCTATACTCATTATATTTGATTCTGTAGTCTCTGAGAATACCAAGATAACTGAATTCAGCTGTTGATGGACCAGAACCTGTTTAAAATACCAATTTACCTTGATTAAAATTGAATGAAAGGTGTACAACACTTACCTGGCCTTGTTTTCTGTAAATTGACAAGATCCTTTTTCATCAACGTTAGTTTCTCATGTGTTTTGATTGCTATTATCCAAAGTACCAAGCACGAAACTCCCCAATGAAATGTGCGCCAATCGAACTCAATTATTAAAAGGATCTTGTATAGATTATTCGAATACATGACCACGCTGGAAAATAGAGCCAAGAAACAATAGGGAAACAATAGATATCCAAAGAATAAGAAATAAAATGATCTTGATATTAATTCTTTTCTTCTCATTCTTGAAACAATTGCTGATATTCTGACCAAATTTAAACCCGAATATGTTGAAGGTCACCAAAGTGGAAAGGTCAAAATAACTGCCGCTTGTGGTTGACATCGTATAAATTGTTGATACCAAGAAAATACTGGCTGTTTTTGGTGTGGGATCAGCCAGTCTTGTGTGGTAGCGGTCAATGGTCCGGGTGATTGCCCACTTGCAAGTATCAAAATCACGTACCAAGATGACTAAGGTAATGAAAATCCCATATATTCTGTAATATTTGTTGACTGACAGCCATCCGTTTGAGTCGATAGTCATTCCCCCGAAAGTCAATCCCATTATACGGCACAACCATAACAGGTATTTAACCAATTTTACGCTTTTTTCTTCAGTTTTCCATGATGAAACTTGTACATTTCTTCTTCTATGCCATGTAACTTGTTCATTAATTTCTTTGAACTCTGCTTGGACATTTTCATTACGGCTCACTATTGAATTGCCCACAGATTTGGATAAAATAATTCTCTTAGGTCTTCGTTTTGATTTAATTGGGCTAATAGCTTCAATTTCACCCTGCTTATTTTCTACTCTTATTTCCTGGTCATCCATGTAAAACATTCTTAAATAATTTAATAATCTCAAAATAATTATTTAATCCAGCTACAAGTAAGAACAAACACTGAATGAAAACTAAGATATCTAACAGAGTATTATAAATGAGCATGATAATTTTTTTAAATTCCTTAAGTGATCATAAATTTCATTTCATAGCAGAAAAACAAAATTAATGTGAATTTTATTCAACAGAATTAATATTAATTTTCAATAATGTGTTTATTATGTAAAACAATTGCTGTACTTATGATCAACTGAATAGAGAATTAACCCTGACCATTACATTCATTAACAAGTTGAGATAAACTGGAGATAATTATATCCTTGGTAATTTTAATTCTTATTTTCCCAAATAATTAAATGCTATCAGAATATGTGGTGAAAAATAGAATCCAACCATAGTTGAGAACAACTCCAATAACCTGGAAAATAATGACCATGAGCATGTTATTATTTAATTATCGAATTCAGTATTCGATCCTTAACTTATCAAAAATAAGTGTGGTCTTTTTCATTAACCCAAAGCCCCCGATAGTGAGCCCGAAAGTGGTCTTATCGGACACAGTCTTAAACATAAGCCATTCGTTGAACTCATTGTGTGAAAAATCATTTGCATTGAACTCATTCAAAATGGCGTAAATTTGATCCGAGGTCTTGTGAATTGAATTTGAAACGAAATACATGATAATCAAGTCAATACACAGGAAAAACTTGTTAAAGGGCGGCTCCTCTGCCACCTGAGAGGACAGGTATTACACAATAAATGCTTTTTTGAAAATTAATTGAATATTAATTTCAATTTCAATAATTTTTTTGTCGAAATATAATTTCAATCAAGAATTAATTACCATGCTTAATTTTATTTAGTTATCGTTAGAGTATTTTATTTTTATTCTGTGCTTCTCTTCATTCTAAGTGTTTGAAAAAATATCAGAAATGTATTATTTAGATGACCAGGAAATTAGAGTAGATGATGAGCAAGGTCTCAGCGATGAAGAAAGGACCAAGCTTGAAAGGAGCAAGCAAAGCTGTTCAGTAATCCAACATATTTCTGGTGAAAATGATCATGGTGGTTTAAGAAGAGAAAGCTATCAAATGAAATGGCAGCGAAAAAGGAGTCAAGGTTTTTTACCTTGGTCGTTTGAAAACGAAAATGAGAAACTGGATAATGTCCAAGAAGTGTTCAATGAACAGGATAGTTTGAAGGTAAGAAGGAACGCACTTATTCCATCTTGGAAAACTGAAGAAAAAGATGAAAACCTGGATAAGAATAGCGCGAAATTCGTTATATTCTTGTTATGGTTGAGCCGTATTCAGGGCCTGACTTTCGGGGGAATGACTGTCGACTCCAACGGACGGCTATTAGTCAATAAATACTACAGAATATACGGGATTCTCATTTCAATAATGATCTTGGCAAATGATGTTCAGACCTGCTACTGGGCAATCACCAGGACTGTCGACCGCTATCACCAGCGATACGCTGACCCCTCTCCAACAACAGCAAGCAAGTTTTTGGTTGCAGTTATTTACCATAATTATTCTCTCAGCGCAATTTACATTGACCTGGTTATTTTGCCGGCCTTCAACCTATTCGGCTTTAAGCTTGGTCAGAATATTATCAATTGTTTCAGAAATGATAAGATGGAAGCGAATAAAAAGATTATCCTGATCATTGTTTGCTGGATAAGCGCAACATTCCTGTTGTTCCTGGTTTCGATTAACAGCCTGGTCAACCATCCCAATAATTTACGCAAGGTTCATATGATCATCGAGCTCGATTACCGAATATTACAGTGGAATCTTTTTAGCGTGCTCATTTGGATAATAGCAATTCACATGAGTAGAAAATTAATCTTGTTAAAAACAAGTCTGAAGAATCTACAAGTTCATGATCAAGGTATTTATTTGTTGTGTATATGAAGCACGAAATACATAAAATTCATCCTGTTCAAAAATCAGTTATCTTGAATATTATATTTATAGATTCAGGTCAAAATGGAAGTTACCAAGAAGGAATAAAAGAGTTGACGCGCAAATTCAACAAGTACAGAAACCATATGAGAGAGGTTAACAAGAATTTGTCTTCGATCTTGGTAATGAGGAACCTGCAGACCATATACTGTATACTTCAATTCATTTACATTTTCTCCCTGGTGGAGAGCTGGGCCAGAAATGATATTGTGTCAGCAAGGAGATTCTCTGCCTTTACCGCAACTTTAGTGGCCATTGACTTGACTATCATGTATTTCGTTTCAAATTCAATTCACGAGACCTCGGATCAAATTTACGCCATTTTGGATGAGTTCAATCCAAGCGATTTCACTGACAATGAGTTCAACGAATGGCTTATGTTTAAGACTGTGTCCGATAAGACCACTTTCGGGCTCACTATCGGAGGATTTGGGTTAATGAGAAAGACCACTCTTATTTTGGTAAGCTCAGGGTCTAATACTGAATTGGATAATTGTTTATTAACATGCTCATGCTCATTATTTTCCAGGTCATTGGATTTGTTTTCAACTATGGGTGTATTCTATTTTTGACCACATATTCTGATAGCATCTGATTATTTCGTAAAATAAGAATTAAAATTACCAAGGCTATGATTATTTCTTGCTTGCTGATAATTGTAATGCTTAGGGTTAATTCTCTATTCACTTGAGCATAAGTACAGCACTTTTATTACATAATAAACACATTTTGAAAATTAATATTAATTCTTTTGAATAAAAGTTACATTAATTTAATTCTCTTTTGTGAATTTGAATAAATTTGCTTGTTAATTAATTAGCTTATTATTAAAAAGTGTTCATCTTATTAATTGAAAAAGATAATTAAATAAAAAATTCAAAAATATTCAAAATTAGCAAGGGAATTTCCAACCCATATCCCCTCCCCCTGGGAAAATATTTTGTCGGACTCCCCCTAAGACCCCCGATTCCGATCACTGCTTATATTAATTAATTTTGTTGAATAAAATTAATATCAATTCTTTTTTGTTTTTTGTGGGATGACGTAAATGCTCGCTTAAAGAATAAATTATCATGCTCATTTATTTCTTTTTATTTATATAAACCTTTTTTTATTTCTTAGCCTACATTCAGTGTTTGGACTCATTTAGAGAAAGTATTGAATATTTGGCAAAAATTTACTTAATTTCAACAAATTTTTGAAATGTTTTTCATCGATGACCAGGAAATTAGAGTAGAAAATGAGCAAGATGAAGTTAAAGATATTAGTCATTTTAATTTAAAACCACGACTTGCAAGTATTGAATTATCAAGATCAGAGTACAATTCAATTGTGGTTATCAACGAAAATGTCCAAGAAGTGTTCAATGAAACGAGTTACCAGGTTCAAATGGAGGAAAGAAGGATAGCACGAATTTCATCATGGAAAACTGAAGAAAGAGATGAAAATCCGACTGAAAAAAGCGTGAAATTCGTTAAAACCCTGTTATGGTTGTGTCGTATAATGGGTCTCACATTCGGGGGAATGACTATCGACTCAAAGGGACGGCTGTCTGTCAACAAATACTACAGAATTTACGGAATTTTCATTACCTTACTCATCTTGTTACGTGATATTAATACCAGCAGATGGGCAATCACCAGGACCATTGACCGCTACCACACAAGAATAGATGATCCGACACCAAAATCAGCTAGCATGTTCTTGGTCTCCACCTTTTATGTTATTTCGACGACTTCAGGCAATTATTTGGACCTTGCCACTTTGGTGACATTCAATCTGTTTGGTTTTCAACTTGGCAAGAATATCATCAATTGTTTCAAGCGAGAAAAGAGAAGATTAAATTACAAGATCATTTTATGTCTTGCTGTCTGGATATCTCTTGTAATAATTTTGTTGCTGGGTTCAATTTTCAGCGTGCTCTTTTACTCCAATAATCTATTCAAGATCCTATTGATGATTGAGTTCAATATGCGCAATTATTATTGGGGAATTTCGAGCTTGGTCCTTTTGATTGTAGGAATCAAAATGAATGAAAAATTAAACTTGTTGAAAGAGTCACTGATCGATTTAACTAAGCCAGGTAAGTCTAATTGATAAATTATCCATCGAATTGACAAGGTTAATTTATGCTTATTTATTAGGTTCTGGTCAATTAAGAAAGAATTTAATTTACCAGGGTATTTTCAAAGAATACATAGTGAAATTCAACAAGTACAGGCACCAAGTATATTCTGTGGATAGGAACATGGCATTGATCCTGGTGATGACTTATGTGCTGGGTATAGCCAACACAATGCTTGGCATTTACGCGCATTCAATTGTCGAGGAAACAGCAAGAACAGATTTACAATCATCAAGGAAATTTATGATTTATACCTCGGTTGTAATGATGACCGACTGTGTTATCTCCTGTTTTGTCTGCGGATATGTTTATCAGACATCGGAACAGATTTACGCCATTTTGGATGAGTTTAATGTAAATGATTTCACAGACAATGAGTTCAACGAATGGCTTATGTTTAAGACTTATGCCAAGAGTACTGGCTTTGGATTCACTATCGGAGGAATGATCCCGATAAGAAAGTCTACGCTGATCTTGGTTAGAGAATTATTCGATAATTTACCATGTTCAATCTTTAATCACGTCTAATTTTTTCGACTCCAGGTCTTACCATTTGTTCTCAACTATGGGTGTATTTTATTTTTGACCACATTTACTGATTCGATTTAATTGTATCATGAAATTTGTTGACCAAGATCAGATGTATTTCAGCATCATTTGTAGTGAAAGGTCATTTTAAGTTTAACCGGTACAATTTTATTAGAGCTTGCTGATTAATAGAACTTAATAATAGTCTATTATTAATAGATTAATAGAAACTGAAATCCTTTCGATTATATATTAATTACCAAGATCATCGCCAACAGTGCGGGATTTCTATCAGAACAAATATTTTACTTATAATTAAAATTCAATAAAACTTTGATTATTTTCTTCATTCGATTAAATAGTTTTATTGAAATAATTTTTAGAATAAATACAAATAAAATGAAACAAATGAATAGTTAGTTGAGAACCAATTTCAGAGAATAAAAAGCAAGATCATTCTGTTTTATGTTTTACATAAAAACTGGGGCTTCGCCGACAAAATTTCAGGGGGGGGGGGGGGGTATTTCCAAAATTTTCGACCTCAGGGGGGTATTCCATGCTATACTTGGGTAA
>JAQGBD010002207.1:0-11039 GCA_034698165.1 Punctoribates punctum
CTTGTTCAAATTTAACACTTTTTGAACTATGAGTCATAACGGTTTTCATTAAACTGGAAATAAACAATAGAACCTTGGATAAACATTAGAGTCACTCAAATATAACGTAATATTAGGTGAAACAGGTTTAAAGGTTTAGCCATCAGTTGAGGGGAAGAGTGTTGTGCTGAGGAGTGTTGTGTTGAGGAGTGTTGTGTTGAGGAGAAGAGCAAACGATCGCCAAAACTGATGACAACACAACTGATATACCAATTGATAACATTAGAGGACACGTGGACTCCACTTCTTAATTACCTTTAATTAATTGTTAAACAAATAAATATGAAATTTATTACAAAATGTGTTTTTATTTGTTTGATATCTTCAGTCATTTGTGACGATAAAGATAATGAAGTCCTCCAAGAGTTGAAGGTTGAAGTGGTGTCCAAACCGGAGGAATGTAGTCGTAGCTCATCCAAAGGTGATATGTTGACAATGCATTACAAGGGAACTCTCGAAGACGGCAATGAATTCGACTCCAGGTTTGCTTAAATTAGGATTAATTTGCGGTCAACTAAAAGGTTATAATTGTTATAAGTTATTCGCGAAACGAACCCTTCAAGTTTCAACTCGGAGTCGGACAAGTGATCAAAGGCTGGGACCAGGGATTACTCGATATGTGTCCCACAGAAAAGAGGAAACTTACGATACCCTCACACTTGGCTTATGGCGATTCCGGAGCCGGTGACAGAATTCCTCCCAAATCGACTCTAGTATTCGAAGTCGAGTGCATTGCTGTCGATGACGGACCCACTCCTGTCAATGTATTCAAAGAAATCGATTCCAATGACGATAATCTTCTTTCACGGGAAGAGGTATAAAATGAGTTATATTTTATTCATCGACTAATTGGTTACGTCTTCAGGTGAGCTCATACCTCAAGAAACAAATGCCGGAAGCGGCCAAAGCCGGCGTCAAAGACCTTCCAGATCAGGACAAACTGGTGGAAGAGATCTTCCAACACGAAGACCAGGATAAGAATGGTTTCATTTCGCACGAAGAGTTCAGTGGTCCCAAACACGACGAACTCTAATATAATTAGTTTTAGTTTTTGTCAAATTTTGTGATACAAACGGTTGCGAAAAGTCGTGCCTTTCATAGCATAGCATAACTCCAAACAAACAAACATTTTATCTTATTTTCTGATTTCTAAATATTTGAGAAAATCTTTTCAATCAAATCTTAATTCGAGTTTCGGTCGAATTCATTGGATTTTCAAATCAAATGATATTCAAAAAGATTTATTTATTCAACAGTTTTTGTATTCATGAAAATAATATACAAATGAGACTTAAATTTCAATAAAACACATTTTCGGTGATTTCTAACAGTTTTTTAATTATATTAATCGCAAATTTGATAAATATTTGAAAAAAGGTATTAAAAAGAATTGAAAAAATGGTTTTATTAAATATAGTAATCGATTATACAATCAATGCTCATGTTTTCAATGATATAAAGGATCGGTAAATATGACGAATATCTGACTTGTTTTGAAAACAAGAAAAAGTGCCTGAATTTGAACTTCGCATAAGTCTTACAAACAATGATTGGCTTTTGAGTTGACCTTTAATTCACTTTAAATGGTTTTCAATGTTTTTTATGACTTATGGTTTGGAGTGAAAACACAAATCAAATGTTTTTCAATACTAATGAAGAGATGAGACGACTGTCAGAACAGAAATCAACGAATGAGTTCACATTTTCAAGTCTTCCTGAGCTCCTAAGTTGGCGATAGTCTTCTTAATTCGAAGTGCAGTGAGTCGAGCGGCTGCGTTGTGATACCAGCACTCCTTCATTATTTTAGACATAATTCTCAGCGCCTGTTATATAAACAAATTATTAATAAATGTAACAAAGAGTCCACTCCTGAGACATACTTCGCAAGATTGCCATCTGTTCGGTATTTGAGGCCTCTGTCGGTCAACGCAAACAACTTTACGCATATCTTCTATGGCGGGATCAGAGGGAACCATATCATAGTAGGGTAACTGATATTCTTCATAAATGCCTAAAAAAGACTTCAATTAGAATCTAGAAGTCTAACAATTGTGAGCAAACCTCCGACATTACAGCGCCGGGCGATCTCCCAAATGCATAAACCAAATGAGTAAATGTCTGCGCGTTTGAAGGAATCGAAATGATTTAAATTAATCGTTTCGTCCAATACTTCGGGCGCTAAATAACGTTTAGTTCCGACTCTTGGGTTGGGAGGAATGTCAACCGAATTGTTTGTTGAATCGTAACGGACCGCTAGTCCTAAGTCTGCGATAGCACAGGTCCCGTTAGACTTGACCAGAATATTTTTCGACTTCAAATCTCTGTGAGCTATGGCCGGCTTTCCCTGTGTTCCACATATTTCCATATGTAAGTGCGCCAAACCATTGGCTATAGAGGAGGCCATTTTGCACATCCCTGCCGTGTCGACTGTCATTTTGCTCAAATAGTCAAATAGAGAGCCGTTCTCGTGATAGTCGGTTATCAGCCATAACTGAGTCCACGTCCCGTTGTCTTCAATCGAATCAAATATTAGCGAAAAACAAACTTAAAAAGTATTGGCAAACCTTTATTGTCGGCGGCAATGAATCCGAGAATGTTTTCATTCCTCAACATAACCGTCTGATAGATCTCAACTTCTCTAAACCAGGACCGCTCGTCACGAGAAGAGAATATTTTGACGGCTACTGCTTCGCCCCGCCATCGACCCTTCCATACCTCACCAAATCTTCCTTTACCTATTATTTCTATGAGTCCTATTTGTCGAGCGATACTCCTCTGAACCAGAAGTGGTAGACCTGATAACAGCAATGAGTTAAGAAAATGTTCCAAACGGTGGAGAGACTCAAACCTGATCCCGAACCAGAAGTTGTGTGATCTAAAAGATCTTTAAGTGTTTGTCCCCCCAAATGAGTCGGAATTAATGGGTCTCTACTGGTTATACTGCCTTCAACATCGCGAGGGAAGGGTTGTCTTAATTTGTTCCGTTGCCAGATAGAAAAGGCAACCATAAAACCTATTGCTATCAAACAAATTGGAACCGCGAATAGAAGTGCCAGTTCTAAGGGCTCCCACTCTCCATTCGGCGCTATATTAAAAGTAATTTATTTTAACATTTTCTTAAAACCATTAAATGAGTGAAATTTAATTTAAAATAAGCTCTCGAATAGAGGACCGAATCAGTGCTAAGCAGACAATTGATGGATATATATAACTATACAACTAATCATCAAAATGGGAATAAAACTCAACTTATAATTAATTATACATAAAATGAATTAACATTTAATTAAAATCTATTGAGGAATATATGGCAAACATTGAAGAGATGGATGGATGGATGGACAGCGAAGGTATGGTTTAGCACAGGTTTATAAGCCATTAAACAATTGATACCTGATTCAGGTAACCTGAATAAGACAACACATCACACCCTTTGAAACCCCTTTTGGCGCAATTCTTCTTAATTTGTACTGAATTTCAAAGAATTTCTATTCATCAGAAACTTGCAAAGTCTATATCTATGGAATAAATGGAGAGTAGATGTGCTCTCATCTAATATATCGATCAATAATTTGGTTTTTGATTTGAAAATATTATTGATATAAGAGTTCTCAGATCTCGACTAAAATAACAAAAAAACCGATTATTCAAAATAGCCTTTCGAACAATCAAAGAGAGGAGTGAATTGAGAATAGGATTCTCTATAAACTGTTTGGCATTCGTTAAATTGTTATCAAGTAATTCAATAATCGGCGTTAGATTTCAAAGCAATCAATTATAAGTCATAACATAAGTAGTGTTTGAAACTTGCAATCAATTGAAAACAAATTGATTTTAGACAAAAATAAGTCATTCTTTCTATGAATAGAATTAAGGATTAATTGATTTTCAAATCAATGGCTTATAAATTGAAATGAGTGTCGAATTTATATCAAAACTGCAGAAAAAAAGTTTAGTTTCATAACTGGTTAAGTCATGCGATGTGTGTTCAGTAGAATATTACGAAAGAGTGAATCAAATGATGGACAGTCACTGACAGCACAGTTCTCAATGATTATAACGAAAGACAGGCTCTCATCCAAGAAATCATACAAAAGCGAAAACAGTTAACTCACAGCTCACGGGATTAGACGAGTGGACAGACATGCCTTAAGTAGAGATTCTTAAACTAATTGATAGATATATGTAGTGTTGTGTTGTATGTAAAGACCCACCTTTTGTCGGTGTGACGGAAGGCAGAGCAGGTCGAAGGTGTTTATTACAAAAATCTTTGTGTTGACAGCAGTTGTGCACTGAGTTTTGGAAATAATAGATTTCTGATTTACACCAAAGGGGGTTCTCAGGGGGAAACATCTTGTCTTTGTCCAGACATCTGATTCGATGTCATTTCAGATACAGATTTGAAAATTTGTGCAATAATTCAGTCATTCATTGGTCGACAGCAAAGGAGAGAAGAAAATACTTCTATTAATAAATGTAATCAAAATCCTTACCAATGGTTGGAGGCGTGAGAGTGGGCTTAAGGCCAGAATTGCAATAATCCCTTTCAGTACAACACTTGATGACAAACTTTGAGTTTAAACTCTCTGAGTGTTGACATATGACGGGATTCTCGGGAGGAAATAAATCGGTCTTATGGAAGCACCTGAGAGGACACCATAAACAACACATCCGGTTATCCGTTAAACAAATTATAGAAATCACAAATCATTTCCTTTGGACTCATGTCTAAAATCAATCCATTGGTTTATATTACAAGTGATTATCGGAATCAGGAAATGGTAGGCTTTCCCTTGTTTTCCAATTAGTTTAAAAACAATGATTCACTTTATGGGGAAATACCTGTAAGAATAGACCAGGGCATTCTTCTCGTCCAAAGATGTGGAGGCAAAGCACAGGCCATCTGTTTCACAGGTATGGTTCGAGTCAGCCGGACATATATCGCAGTGACATTTCAAACCTGTCCAACAAACCAATCAATTAAATCAATTCATTTCAAATCATTTGGAGATCGGCTCCCATTCCAAGATTCAATTCTATAAAATGCTGTCTTTTAAACCATTTATATTATATATAGTTTTCTATTCAATTAAACTGAAAAACAACTGAAAATCAAATCCAAACAATATATCAAACTATAAGATATCACTTAATTTCGGGTAATTTAAATACAATTGTATTTTCAATAAATAAGATTCAAAGTAATAATTGAAACAAAACATTGAGTCAACAAAACCAGAGATAATTGATTTGAAAGAATATTTACCATCAGATGAATGGATAGAGAAACAAATGAAGACAAATATAGATAAATATTTGCCCCAAAACTTGTATCTCTTTGTTTGGCTTTTCAGCAAATGGTCAGTCATTGAGATCTAAATTTAGATAATTAATTGATTTTTTACAAAAATTAAAAAAAATTGAAAATTGTTTGAAATAATCAAATAATCGATTCATTTGTCACTAATTTTATTTAATTTAATGAAAAGTCAAAACATAAACGAAATCATTTGCCAATCGATTGAAAGACAAGATATTGATATGAAAAACAATAGGAAGAGTGTCTGAAATGGTTATACCTCTAAGTGATGGTTCGATGACTTCTTATCGAAATACCTGTTTATAGACAAATACATCGATTACTTCATTATTACAAATATTGTTAAATCCAATGAATTGTTGATCAAATCATTGCTGAAAATCGTCGAAACATTGAAAACATTGAAAAAACATTTACATAATTCAATTAACAGTTATATTAATGATTATTAAAAGTTATTTAGTATTAATATTTGTCATAAATGGCGTCTCTATTGTCAGAGATATGCGACCTGTCTGTCAGACATCGAGTGTTCGCACATTTGTCTCCTTTTCTCTTCGTTTCAGACGTTTCAACGCAACTTTTATACAGTGTTTCCACTCATTCACAACACTTTCTTTACTTCTATTAAATCGAAATTTTGTCAATCATTTGATAAATAAAAGATTCAATTATTCATAAATTAAAATAATTATGGCATAAAATCTAATGAAATTAATTTAATTTAATTCATTTTTAAAATGTATGAGAAAATAGGTTTGAGTGGAGTCAGACGCATGAGTGGATCAGCCCTTACAGGAGTCGTATAGCGATCCCACTCTCAACAAATAGCCTAAAAACGTCACTCGTCTGGACTTCTGTCTGGTCTCTGTCTGGTGTCCCACAACTCAATTGGGGAAAAATCTAAAAAACTATTATCAAATGTTAGTTCACTTAAACTATTTTTTAGTTTAAAATATTTGTCTTTAACTTTCTTACCCATTGAAATTGAATTGGCATCTTGTCAATTTTTTGAATAAATATCAATAATAGAGGTTTTAGTCATTTCCTATTATTGAGAAAAGAGAAGGAATTTGAGAAAAAATAGACTGTCCCAGCATTTTGTAAACTAAGCATTAAGTCATTGAACAAAGTATAGTATTCTCGATGTCTGGGTCTTCAATGGCAACACTTCTTGTCTGAATAGCTCCTAGCAATCAATTTGTGGATAACCCCGGTAATCTGTATCTTAATGGAAGAGAAAACAAGTTTTTAAAGTAGGCTTCCATTAAAATTAGCTGAGCGCATGGTAAAAAGTTTTTTTTTGTAAAGAGGCAAATATAAGCTTGGTCAAACATTACCGTTAAACAAAATCATATATTTTTTCAAATCTATTAAATTTCTAAAAAGTGAGACCAAATTGTTTATGATTTCAAAAATATTCTGAAAAGGAATTAAATTTAATTTTAGAGAAACAAAACCCAAGTTATCGGTGACTCCTCTCAAAGGCTCTCACTATCAATAAGTTATAAATATAAGAAACACTTTCCTTAAGATTAATGGTTTAGCATGGTTCATTTTCCCAATAACACATTTATTAGTAATTTACAACTTATTTATACTGTTCCAAAAAATTAGCAAGTATATTTTCTTTTAAACTTACAAAAAACCAGACATACACAGGGATGTGTATTCTCATACGGTCGGCGTCATACCTTTTGACTGTGCTTGATCAGATTGATTCAGCAAACAATATCTGCCTCGGAGGCCAATTGAGCCAATATTAGACGATATGTTAGTCAACGATTGAATGGAAAATATTTTCTTCTCTTTTTACGGAGACATTTGAAGAGCTCTTTCTCTGCTTTTTTCTTGAGAGCAGTCACTCCGACAAATTGCTTCTCATTTTGCAGAGTTTCGAGTTTTCACAAAATTTTCGTTTCAATCGTCGACTAATAGGAATCAATTGGAATAATCTGTTATAAAATGATTGGATTCTTAGTCCGCAAATTAGTCGACAAAATCAGATACTTATCTAAAATTAGATGAATTTAAATAATATTTAACTGATTTGAGAGGTTTTGAGTTCACAAATAATTTCTATTTAATGCAAAATCT
Source organism: Punctoribates punctum (assembly GCA_034698165.1). Lineage (NCBI taxonomy): Eukaryota > Metazoa > Arthropoda > Arachnida > Sarcoptiformes > Punctoribatidae > Punctoribates > Punctoribates punctum. Next base: position 7,457 of record JAQGBD010002207.1, read on the forward strand.
TTTCCAAATCTTTGACTAATCACTGAATTGCGTGAAATTAAGGACAAGAGTTCTGAAACTTGAAATTTGTTTATTTAAAAGTAGTAATGAATTTATGGTACAAATGATAGAATTGAGAAACATTTCAATTGAAGAGTAATAACAATCGGTTCTAATGAAGAGTGAAATTATGGTTCAGTTATTGACTCAATTAAACTGCAATCAAATGTTAATTGAAATAAATTAAAGTAAAACTCCTTATCCTTAATGAGACCCATTGTGAGAGATTTGGGAAATGGATTTTACATTAAATTAGCGAATAATTTGTAAATAAAATCATAACAATTGATGAAAACAATGGACTACCGATTCATTAGAAAAGCTATTATTGTACTCAATATACAGATCCATAGATTCATTAATTTTTAAAATTGTATTTATTGTCGAAATGTTTGAACACTTTATGTAAACATAAACTTATTCTTAAATTAAAGTAAAAATTTTCGAAACATTTTTACAATTTATATAATTTATTTGATCGCATTGTTTAACCGTTTTTAGAGACCAAGAGTATAAACAAATACTAGGAGTGATATGAAGAGTGGGACGCATTCTGTCCCTTCCATTCCTCGACGTTCTTGATTTGTTGGGTCGCGAAAAGAATTCTGTCGACAGAAATACAAACAAATCAGACAAAGACGACAAATAAGATTTGGTTCTGACCTTTGCTCCTGAAGTGTCGATTGGATTTCAGTCAGTCTGACCAGAGATCGGGCCATTTTCAGTTCGGCCGACACTCGAGTGCACTGATGGCTCCCTATTTCGTGCGATTGAATTGAATAGTGGTTTGCCTTTAATTCAAATAAAAACCGATTTCAATGAATATCTGTGAACTGAGTCGAGGGATAAGAGGACTGACCTGTTTCTCTGCGTGCTCTGCCTGCCATCCAGTCACGTGACTCACCAGATCCTCTCTGAAGAAGTTGGCCAAAGAAGGCGTGAGTGTAGGCACTGCGGGCTTAAGTGATGCGGAACTAATTGCAGAAGAAATGTTTGTCACACTGGAAGGGGGACTGTCGTGTCGGGTCGAAGAAATGCCGCTCTTCTCAGAGGCGGGCGATTTATTGATGTGGGCCCTACTTATTAGTAGATCTAATTCTTGTCGGATTCCATCAGCGCTCTGATGGTGTTGTGAGTGATAGTGATGTTGATTGTGATGCATGTGGTGGTGGTGTCGGTGATGATGTCCTGATGTGGACACCGGTGACTCATTGCTGGCACCGGCCACTGAAGAACGCGGAGAACTCAACACTCTGTGCCGCGACGGTTGAGTGCTTTGACTCTTGGGGTCACTGGCTTTGGACAGTGACTGTAAGGCCTGTTGAAGGGCTTTCAACGTCTCTTCGGGAAAGTTTAGCGACAGTTCAGAACAGGCAGAGCCCTGAGTCGAAGAAACAAGAATTTTCTGCAGAGCCTGAGTTTGCGTCGGAGACAACTGTTGTGACAAATGGTTCAACAATTGTTGAGTACTTCCGGAGCTGTTGTTATAATTATTATTATTATTTATATTATTAGAACCAATGGTTTGGGTTTGAGTTCGAATTAAATCATTTGTTTGGGAATTGTTTACAAAATTGGTTTTGTTATAAGAGTTAGTATTTGAGGATTCATTGGACGCAACTGACGGAGACTTTTGGGATTCCGAAACACGTTTCACACAATTTATAGTATTTCTGGTCTCAGTCTGTCGTTTGGAATCAGTGTTAGGCCTATCAGTGGTTGGCCTCAAGTCGTCTTCTCGTCTCGAATGAGATCTAATACTACTGTTGCTATTACTACCAGTGCTGGCACTGCCACTAATTTTAGTTCGTGAGTTGTCTTTCTCCCGATGTCCTGAAGACAATTCGTGAACATATGGTTTGCTGTTCGAAGAGGAGACACAACTCTTGTCACGACTGTTATCACGAAATGAGTGCGAAGAATGTCTGTCAGATTTGGTCGAATGTCTTCTCTCTATTTCGAGCCATTCCTTTGGTTTTTCCCACTGAGAGACAGACGTCTTGTGGTTATAATAGTATTTCTTTCCGGAAGAGCTCATCTGTTCGCTCCAATCACTCACAGATTTGGAGCTATGGTTACGATTAGCACTGCTTTTACTCTCGTTGTTAATGTCATGACTCGAATGATTGTTTACACTCTTATTGTAATTCTGTTTGGGCTCTAAAGGGGAACGACTTCGGGAGGACCGACAGTTCAACACTTTTTTCTTATTCTCGTAATATTTATCTCTTTCCCGATCCCTTTCGCGGTCGCGATCTTTGTTTCGAGAATACGACGATTTGTTGGCGTAAACGCTTCGATTTGGACTCCAATTATCGGGTGAACCACTTCTCGACCGACTGTTACTCCCATTAGTGGGCGAACAGTTCCGCCGATGCTTTCCATACGAAGAATCGTTGCAATTGCCATAACTATTGATACTTTTCGAAGAATATTTACTCATTGAGTCCTAAATTAAGACAATTGGAGAAAATTATCGCTTTTAACAAAAGTCGACATAATTTGAGTAAAACTACTCTCAAATAAACCAATTAATTGACATTAAATTCGGTATAAAAACAATTAGATATCAATCGGATTAAGACATTAATTGTGGCTAAAACTTGAGTAATAATCACTCATTGATTATCTCAATCGATGGTAAGAGAAGTAATTGACGTGAAATTGAGTAAAAGAGTGTCTGAAATGGTTATACCTCTAAGTGATGGTTCGATGACTTCTTATCGAAATACCTGTTTATAGACAAATACATCGTTTATTCAAATATTAATTCAATTGATTAAGAATTCAATCAAATGAGAGTCAAATGATCGAAAACGAGCGCCAAATCACTAAAAAGGTATTCATTTAATTAAATCAATAATAATAGTAATGATTAATAAAAGTTATTTAGTGTTAAAATTTGTCATAAATGGCGTCTCTATTGTCAGTTATTGTGAGCACAAAATGACTGAATCATTAGTAAAGACAACACTTAAGCCATGGTTTGGACACTCGTTTCGGTCTTTGATTATATTTACCCATCATTTAGTCGAAAGCATTTTCTCGATTGCATTACCATTAAAGACATTAACTATGAATTTAATCATTAATTAATGTCATTTCAAGTGAATTATCGCAAAGTATTTGCCATAAATACGAGTCAATGTTTGCATACAATCCCATTGCGAGCAATCAATTCACTGACATAGGGGTCGTCTCCACATTCACTCAACACACACATCCCTTACCAAACGGCTGCTCCAATCGTTTCAAATTTTATTTTATTTATTCCTATTTATTCGAACACAGGTTTACATCAATTAACAAAATATATAAATTATATTCTTATCGCATAAATAGATGAGAAGATAAATATGTTTTTAAATAACAGATGTTTTTGAATATATGAAAAGAGTCCCCAAAAAGAGAGAAGTTGTGTATTAAACTCCGTACAGAAGAGTGAGTCTGAAGTGAGTCTGAAGTGAGTCAATCACTTCTCTCCTCTTTATTACTGACACTCTTTAATCGCTATATTTGTAACAGACTTTGTGATCATTTTTTT
>JAQGBD010002208.1:0-11034 GCA_034698165.1 Punctoribates punctum
GTCTGAAAAACAGGGAAATTACGGAAATAACAAATAAATTTCAAAATAAACAAAAAATGATTTCAAATAAATTTAATGTTTTTTAAATGTTTTTAAAAATGATTTGCTTTTCATTTAGTGATCACTTTCGGTGATTTCAGTCTATATTATCTCAATTTATGAGATTTTGTGAGTTTTGCGTCAAAAATGTTTTTTTCAAATTTCGAGAACAAATTTGAAAAATTAAATTCGTGTAAAAATTCAGTTTTAATATCATTTAAATCGTTTCCGATTTATATAATAATATTTTCATTTGTATTAATTTGTTTAATAATTTCTACTTTTTATATCATTTTGTTTTGGTTGACATCACTTTCGTTTGATCCGAGCTCTTCTTCGAGTCAATTGAGCTCAAAGTCAAAATCATTAGAAGAATCAAAAATCAAAGTCTTAACCGATTATCACAATTCGGTTGAGTTTGTGATCGAAGACAATCGATGGCAGTCGACGCCCACTAACTCTTCGTGTAATCATTTCAATTGTTTTGATGTCTATCGTTGTGGTAATTACGCCAACAATAAGGACTCAACTGAAGAATTAATTAGTGTTTATATTTATTCCTCAATTAATTATATCGACTCTAATAGTAATCCAATCCTTAGTCCGGCTTCGAAACAGTTCCGGCAATTATTAGAGGCCATTATCTCCAGTCCTTTCTATACGACTGATCCCTCAAAAGCCTGTCTTTTTATACCAAACATTGATTTTCTAAACCAAATGTCAGTGAAATTAGAGGAAACGTCGAGAGTGTTGTCATCACTTCCCTATTGGGACCAAAAGGGAACAAATCATCTGATATTTAATATGCTTTCGGGAACTTATCCCGAATATAGTACCAGAATCGATGTGAATGTCGGTCAGGCAGTGATCGCCGGCGCCGGCTTCGACTCCTGGACTTATAGACACAATTTCGATGTTTCCATCCCTTTCTTCAGTGTTTTCAGTTTAGACGAAACTAATTTCGACGAAAAATCTTTTTTAAGGAAAAGCCGCAAATGGTTTGTGGTTTGCGGTCAATACGAATCAGTGAGTCTCACCCATCAACTAATACTCAGAGATCTCGAGTCCAAACACTCGGATCTAATTCTTGTTCTCCAAAACAATTGCTATCAAACCAAAGAAGAAAATGAGACCCGATTTTGTGATATACAAGAAAATAATGAATACATTTATCCAAAAGTATTGACGAATTCGACGTTTTGTCTAATCTTAGAAACACTATTCTTAGGGCATCCCTTTCTCAGTGACTCTTTGATGTCGGGATGTATTCCAGTGATTATTTCAGACAATTATGTGTTGCCTTTTGAAGAAAAACTCGATTGGAAGAGGTTTTCAGTCAGGATTTGGAGCCACTCTTTTCCAAATTTAATGTCAATATTGAAGGCTATCCCTGAGAAGCAAATCATTGAAATGAGGGAACTCTCGCTTTTCATTTGGAAAACATATTTCAGTTCAATGAAGTCCATTGCGTTGACAACTCTTCAGATAATTAATGAAAGAATATTTCCTAATTCTGGTCGATCGACAAATTACTGGAATCGGTGGCCGTTTCCCTCTTATAACAAAGAATATGCAATAATTAGTTCAAAGCACTCTTCGCGACAATCAATTGGTTTCACTGCAGTTATTCTGACTTACGATCGGTTGGAAAGTCTTTATGAAGTGATCCGAAGTGTAGTTAAGGCCCGGAGTTGTCTCAAAGTTTTAGTCATTTGGAACAATCAGATGAAAAGTCCGCCCAAACTGAGTAAATGGCCAAATATTGCGGTCCCTCTTCAGGTGATTGTGAGCCCACACAATAAGCTAAGCAATCGTTTCTATCCCTACGAGTCAATTGAAACCGACGCCATTCTAGCCATCGATGACGACATCCTTATGTTAACTCCCGATGAACTCGAATTCGGATTTCAGGTATGGAAAGAATTTCCCGACAGAATTGTCGGCTTTCCATCGCGTGTCCACCGATGGGATAATCGAACTCAAAAATGGAAGTATGAGTCGGAGTGGACTAACGACGTGTCAATGGTGTTGACCGGCGCCGCCTTCTATCATAAAGTAAGAGATAACTTGTTTTACATATAATAACAAAACTGATATATTGTTTAGTATTATAACCACTTATACACGAATGTAATGCCCGACCGAATCAAGTCATGGGTCGACCAACAGATGAATTGCGAAGACATAGCAATGAATTTTCTGGTCAGTCATTATCTCAAATGGTTTTTGAATAAACAATTTGTTGGTTTAGGTGTCAAATGTGACGGCAAAGGCTCCCATTAAAGTGACTCCGAGAAAAAAGTTCAAATGTCCCGAATGCACGAACACTGAAATGCTTTCGGCGGATGTCTTACACCACTTGCAGAAGAGGTCGGACTGTATTAATCGCTTCGCAGATATTTATCAATCAATGCCTTTGATTGCCGTCGAATTCAGGTTTGAATCTAAGCCTCAAACCATTTGTTTAATGCATTTAATAATCATTCTTAGGGCTGATCCGGTCTTATATAAAGACAATTTACCCGAAAAACTCAAGTCATTCAACTCTATCGGCAGTTTGTGATCTATTGGACTATAAATTTACTCATTTATAAGTCGTTTTTTATTCTAATTTATTTATTTATTATTCTAAATATGATTTAAAACTTTCTTTTATAAGAAAAGTCAGTAATTGACTGAAATTTAGTCATTTGTTTTAAATTATTTAATAAATGAATGAATCGACAAATTTAACGCTAATATTATATAACAATAAAACTATTGAAAGCTTTTTATTCGACTTAAAGTTTATTAATCGATGAAAAACAAAATAATAATAACATTTTTATAAGTCATTCAATATATTGGTATAAACTGTAAGATAACCGGAAAGTCGTTGTAATCGAAATCTGTCGACAAAATCGAGTAAAAAGTTTCTATTTTTATGAGTGATTTGAGTGCAGTCAGCGATCAAAATATACATAAAGGCGTTCCAATCGTTGTTCCAATCGTTTGGCACTATTTTTCTTAAGAAACAAATCTTTGAGAGACCAAAATCAGGGGAAAGATTGAGGTAAAGGTTTCGCGCACCCGTCCAGTCCTTCCAATTCTCCTCTAAAACAACATTAAAAGTTTTATCCAAAGTTTTAAATCCTAAGAAAATATGAGCACTATTTGAATGATTGGTCAGTTGATTGTGCAAGGTAACACTGTTATCAACAATTACAGGCAATTCCATTCGCTTTATCTCTTCATAAAGGACCTCAACTATTGTGAATTCTCCTAAATCTTGATTAATTTGATCAAAATCTTTGAGGTCATCCAGTGGTAAATAATGAATAACCGGATAGTTTACTGAAATCGAAACAATTGAATTGTTGTGAAACATTTTTGATGAATGTCTGGCATACGATACCTCCCCTCTCCAATGTTTGCCAAATTATGCCTTTTCTGTTGAAATACGGATTCAATTGAATGCCATTCACTATAATATCTTTTTGTTGTGAATAAGATTTTCTTAGTTCTCGGTTCACACAAAACAAAGAAATTTTCACTAATTTATTATTTCCTGCAGAAGAAGTCGAGGAAGACATCGCTTATACCAAGAATATTCTTTTAAGGCATCACTATTCGAGAAAAAGATTAAAACGTTTGAAATTTTAGAAAAACTATTTAGAAAAAATATATGTTTTATATTCATTATGTACTTAAAAATATTAGTCGTTTCTAATGTTAGACTAATATTACAAAACACTGAAGCAGTGATCACCAAGGGCCTCATCTCTCTCTCTCTCTCTCTCTCTGTCTCTCTCTCTCTCTCTCTCTCCACAGAGCTATACCTTGCACATTCTTAAATTTATAAGTAATAAATTATAACGAATATAAATTCAATTTTTATGAACAATCGGCGGAATATTTATTTGAAACGTGACTTTTCATTAGGTCTTCAGATTATATCAATTTCTCTGAAATGAGTGAATGAAGTATCAGTGATGTCCAAAGTACTCCACCCAAGGGGGGTATTCTTCGGACAAAAGGTTAGGGGGTTTGGGGGTATTTTGAGGATTCAAAAAACAAAATTGGTCCATCACAAAATAGTTTTGGGTATACGATACCCCCTTTGGCTATCGCTGATGAGGATTCGCTTTTAAAATTTAATATCTGTTTTCAGGATTTAAGTTTGAGTTCTACTCGATTACCCCATTCCTCGATTTGACAACTGATCCACAAACGTATCTCATTTTCTTAACATTTCCTATAAATTTTAATAAATGTAAAAATAAAATTATGGGATATTATGATCTTGGTGAATTATTTTCTGATCAAAACAAGACTTAAATCTTTGTTCGTGTAATGAAATGGAGCCTTCATTTTGGAAAAATGTATGCCCTTTGGAATTATTGCACTATTGCTTCTATTGATTGATTACTAACTCTAATATTTTCACAAGAGGTGCCCTTGGTTGGTTGTCAATTTTTTCAATTAAAACTTATTTGTATAAAAAAAATTGTATTGACATAAAGAGAAAAGAGAATGTACTTACTCCAACTGTGTTGATGACAATCTTGAAGACAACTTTTTGAATTGGTTTCCCTTAGAATAGTTTTGATTGTTTCCAATCCAAGTAATTGTTTTTTCTTTCAATTCTGAGTCAATTTAATCGCAAATTTATGATTTTGGGAGTATTTAGACATAAGAATCATATTTCAAGAGCCAAAGCCTTCACAAACCATCCAATCAAACGATTGTTCACTAATTTATTTATTTTTCTCACAAAAATCATTTCAATTAATGTTAAGAATATTTGTAGAAAACAACAAAATGTGAATTTTTGATGGAATACCTGATCAGTGATCAGAAAACTCGTTTCAATTAACAATTAGACTCATAAACTTGTAATCAACTTATTGCTGGCTAATAGTCAAATGAGAACTTCAACCAAAACTAAAAATTTTTAATGCATAGCATTTAACTCAAAATTTTGACCCAATTTATATTCATTTAAATTATTGTAAATCAATTTGAATTGTGCTAGATTCTTTTTTATTTAAGCATTCGAAGTATTTATCAACGATTCATTCAAATTATCCTATAATTAGAGTGAAATGATTTCACCTTTATCGAGTTTCCTTCTTGTCACTTTGAATCAGGGCTGAGTAATGTGCAAGATCCTTTCAGGTATCCGATAAAATAGAGTATATAATACTATCTATTTATATAAATAGATACTATAGATCAGTGATCAGTAGACGAGTATTGGATAAGAGGTAAACTTCATTTCTTATTCCGTAAAACTATTCCATAATTAAAAGCCCATAAAATAGAGCCTCAAATTTTTATCCGACAGTACTATCAATAATACTATGTTTAGAATTAACCAGGTTTAGAAAATTTGAATATTCTGGAGACAAACAAAAGTTGTGTCGGATGAGTCAGTGATGACAAATGCCAAAAAATAGTGCTCCTTTCCCCTCAATAAAAAAACAAACTTAGTCCCCTCTGAGAGCATACCTAGGTATATTGGTTGTGTTGCCTCTTTTTTGGATTGTTTAAGAATTTTCTAAATATAAATCTTTGATTTGAAAACATCTTTTAAAATGAAATTGAATTTAATGGTAAATGTTTTCCAGATTTTTCTGATAAAACTGTAAATTTAAACCTCAAACAAATGAAAAATTAAATTTTGAGTTCAATTGTTTTGGAAATAAATATAATTTATATAAATTTATATAAACAGCTGAAACACAACAGACTTTATTGAGTTAACAAATGTGTCTAATATTTAGGGTTCGCCTGATTTCGCGTTCAATAAATCTCTCGATTTTCAACAGATTTATTGTTTGCCAAACCGTTCGGTCGTTTCCAACACTTCAGATAAATATTATCAAAAACTTTGTCTGAATCCACAATAAATGAGTAAAACTGTTCTCATATTCCTTTAATTTTTCAACAATTTTCCAGAATTTAGGGTAAGATTTATTGTTAATACTAAGCCAGTCTATGTTCTAACAAATTGTGCAAGCTTATTATGCACTCACTGTACATTCACTTTACTTAACAAATGTATTTCTAATTAATGTCTTCAAATGTACTGAATTTCGAAACAAAAGTCAAACAAAACGCTATGAACTCCATTGAAAAGAATAACAATGAATTCAAAAGTGTGTATACGAGAAGAAAATCCGAATATAAACGTTATAGATCCGGATCATCCTCTGATTCTGCCATTAATTTGTAAGTTTGTCAAACAAAGTTACTAGAAAATTAAATTCTCAACTGTTGCATGATGAAATACCTTGTATAATTGACAAACCTATCTCATAAATTCTCCGATATATTCAAACTTAACTACTGAAGTTGGCAGGGAGTTAATAGTAAATGAGCTAGTTATTTTCATGAACATAGATAATTTTAATAGAAATTTCGAGAAAATTAGCTAGAATATTTGTCAAATATTTTTCAATATTGATATAAAATAATTGATTTTGTCTTTTATTTAAAATTAAGAGAAAGTTATGCTGAAGAGGACACAAATTTATGTATTCTGAAGGAATCGACGGATATTTTTGAGGACTTTAACAAAATGGTCTATAATTTCGCATGTCTTGCATCCCAGAGACGGGTAATTAGTAATTACTTCTCAATAAATACTTATTTTATTCTATTATTATTTGAATAATATTTTGAATTAAAAAAAAATAGATTTCATTGGATTCGGATGTATTCCAAAGAGTGTTATCTGTTATGAAAAAGTATTACTCAGCGCCTGATTTGGACGAACCCTTCGATAAGTTTGGTTTTGTTCGCAAAAATGGCGAAAACAAAAAAGAAGAGACAACCAATTGTTACGTCGAATGTTTGATCTATGACATCTTGAATGCCAATGCCAGTAAGCACTGGGCAGAGACCTGTCAGAGCATAAAGTGTCTGATTCGGGACAACGGAATCCCTAACTTCTTAAGGCCTCAAATTTGGCTCATTTTCATCAAATCGAAAATTGGTGGCGATATTGACGTAAATTAAATATTTTAAAAATTGATTCTAGCTACTTTTTATCCACAGATCAATTATATTTTATCCGAAATGTCGAATAAAAATGAGACTGAATTTCAATCGGACAACGAAAAGAATGTTTTTCGCCAAATAGATCTGGATATTCACAGAACATTTCCCAATCATAGAATGTTTGTGAAGGACGGGAATGGAGTCAGTCTCTAATTGTGACCACAAAATGTTTTCATTAACACATTTATTGTATTCAAATAGATCTCAAAATTACGAAATATTTTAATGAGTTATTGCGTTGGCGTTAATCCTAAAGTCGGTTACTGTCAGGGAATGAATTTCATCGGAGCTCTTCTTCTTATTATCTTTGATGGCAACGAAGAATATTCTCTAATGTGAGTCCATTCATAAATATAATTAAAACAGTTGAGAGCGGTTTCAGGCGATCAGGTTTTCAATGTGATTGTGATTCTGATACTTTAAATTGATTCAAAACATAATTGAAACAAATTGAGGTTAAACCGCAAATATTAAATGATTTTAATAATAATAAGTGAGACACAAATTTATATCTTTTTGCCGTCTCTTTCAATATTTGACACGATTTGAGTTAACAATTGTTTTGAACTCATAACCCGCCCCAAAGGTCGATGCCTCGGTCTCTGGTGGCCATCTGTGGCTTGAACTAGCTTAGCATGATAAACTATGTGTATACGATCTTTATTAGTTTATTAATTTAGAGTAATTACAATTACAGTGTTTAATGAAATGAAAACTTTTGAATAGGGGTTTGATAGCGATAATCGATCACTACTTTCCGCCACATTATTACGACCATCACTTGACTGGTAATTGATTTCATCATTTAATCAAAAATTAATTCCCAATTGAGTTGTATTTCACTAATTTACTATTTATATGCGGGTCAGGCGCTCGGGCAGATCAGATGCTTTTAAAGGACCTCATTCTAGAGATGATATCAAACATCAAACCTGAGACTCATTTGAATGACCAGATGCTCGAAGAGCTTACAAACGCTCTTTCATTAAATTGGTTTTTATCGCTCTATCACTCATCACTTCCGTGGCAGGTATTGTCGACCTCTATATATAGAATATATATATTTCTCAAATTTTTTCTATAAAATAATAATTTTTGATAAATAGTTTGGATTCACTAGTTTTGTTGAGATAGAAATAAGCCAGGTATTTCCTTGGGTTTGGGGCTAATCAACCCCATTTACCAGGAAAATTCAAAATAGTGATTGCAACTATACAACAACAACCTTTAGTCTTCATTGAAGAGTTTAAAATATTTTCAACTAGATCCAATTATTTATAATTAAGTGCAGCATAACATCGAGACTACCAAATCATATGTGAATCGTAGTACTCATCGACACACATGTAATGAATGAATGAAATGGCATTGCATTGCATTACTCAAACAAATTCATCGATTCATAAGATTTAAAACTCTGAATACGAACTTAATTAAGAGTTCGACAAATTGTGTTCACATTCTTTCAATGCATTTGTTAATCAAATTATTTGACTCATTTATATAATTAATAATTGATTATTGATTTTAGTTATATCCGAAAATTGAGTAACTTTTCAGATTTCATCGTTTCATTAGAAATATAAAAATTCAATTCTGAACGTAGTCTTGCTCAAAAGTTAAAAATAGGCCGTTTGTGTCTCTCTCTCAATGCAAAGTCCAATGCGATGCCCAGTGAGTGCTCTAACATAAGAGGGATTCAATACAAGACTATAAGTTATTTTCCAGGTTTTCAGGATTGACACCATATAACTAACGGCTCTATTTGTGAGCAGATTGTAATACATTGTAAATACGTCTATTGATACAGCTCTGGAAACTTACAAACTTTTCCATTTCATTCAAGCTAACTATTTGTATGAATAGCATTTTGTGAAGAGCTGCAAATTCTAGGATTTACGTATTCTAGCTCAGTTGTTTACTTTAATTTGGAAGATAATTTTGGATTTTTGAATTAAGTATAAATGCATTTATTTAGAGAAAGTGCTTTTATTTCAATAATTTTCAATTTTACAAAATATTTATAGAAATAATAAATAAGTTAAGTTATTGTGGGTATAAATGAACTTGTTTAAAATTCATATAGAGATATGTCAGAGAAGAGCACATCCCGTAATATATTTTACAATATTTGTTGAGCGGACTATCATTTTATGGACAGAAGAAAGCGTCCAAAATATCACTTAACAGTTGAGATCTGACTCTCCGGAGAGGCTTTTGACTGAAAAGAAATTTGTCTGAAATTTCGATTAGGTTTAGGACTGTCCCAACTTGTCGTTCACTTTCTTTTCCATATCCATTAGATCTTCGAAAATACTTATAGTAATGTCATGTAATGCAGACATCTCTGCAAATACTTCAGACATATTGCGTTTGGTTTGATCCTCAAATGTTTGCTCAGTTTTGACGATATTATTGAAATTCGAGTGTCTTTTCTTATGTCTCTTTTTGGGCAAAACTGAGTTTTCAGATGTGTTGCTCGTTTGGCCACTCGTTTGTGTCCACTGCTGTTTAGAGGCCTGTTTAGAGACCTGACTTATAATTGGCTTCATTTGACTTCTTTTGATCAGTTGAATGATTTGATTTTGTTGTTGGGAAAGGACTGTGTGGTCGGCTCTAAGAGTTGCCATCTCTTCCACCATTTGTTTGTCTTTATTAGTGCTCAAAGTGTTGGCGGTTTCGATGTGATGACTATAATCTCTCTCCAATTCATTGAATTCATGTCGAAGACGATTAATATTGTCGATAAGCCAGGCCTTTGTCAGCAACCAATTGCGCTCTTTATTAGTTGATGTACTGACAGTTGTAGATACAGTAGTTGTCGAGGTTGTGGTGGATGTGCCAGCATTTGATCTTGGAATATAGCTTGCCAATTTGTTGTTTTTGGCTGTAGGAACGACGGGTGCCGTTGTCGTAATCGAGACAATCGATAGGAACAGAACTAATTGTTTATACATTTTTTAGACACAAATTCGTTGAATTATTTCCAATATTTGTTTGATTTTTGGAACCGATTCACTGCTTAGACATAACTGAACTTAGATTTTATGGCAGAACACAAAACAAGAGTTCAACAAAACCTTCTCCGATAAGAACTGAATCTAAAATAGAGAGAACTGCTTCACTGCAGATGTTTTAAATAGGGTCCATCCCTCTCAGCTCAGCATAGGCTTCATTGCCTGCGGACAACCGAAAAGCTGAATACGTGCGGCACGTCCTCAAATTTCGAGCACGCGTTCAACTCGATATCCCCTTTTCTACCCCCGCCAACACAAAGACCAAACAACTGCACCTGGCGTTCCTCTACCACTGGTTCTGCCTTTGCCTTTCCACTGTAGTTAAGCTCTGAATAGCAATACTAACAATACTGATGAACAAAAACGAAAGCATAGATTTCGAGAACTTCTGAACTTAACGATAATTTATTGAAAACAACCAAATTATTCTCCAATTCTCAATATTCATAACCAATTCTATCAAAAAATAAATAAAATAACCAAAGAATATAAAATAGGCTAGCTAATATTTATTACCAAATATTCCAAACTTCTTAAAGATTAGGACTAATCACCGGAAGTTTGTTTTCTTAAAAGTCTAAACAAATAAATTTAGTTTTCATTCGTTAATATCAAAGCTAATCGTTTGAGTCAATAATAATAATATAATTGAATCTAATCTCACAGTTATTCAAAGTCTAGACTTTAATACAACAAATCTTTTTCCGTTGAATAATAATAAGTTTGAAATATTCAAATTTTACTTCAATTTGTACCTGCCAACTTTAAAATATAAGCTGGCAAACGAAGTTATCAACTTGAACTCGAGGTCAATCAGAAATAATGAAGTTTTAGCCATATTTTTAATTTTTTTCTAAAAATCTAACGACTTTATACTACAAGTAGATATTGAGACCAAGATATAGGGTATGTAGAAGGGATAAAACCATGTCTA
>JAQGBD010002209.1:0-11033 GCA_034698165.1 Punctoribates punctum
GTTGTGAATAAAGGAACCAGATCAGATTCTAACAAATTAGATGAAAGCATTGTTTGAATAATAAGTTGACGGATGACATAGTTTTCAATTTAAATATAAAGGAATTAAAATTTCCGAAACAATGAATGCATTCGAAAGTAAAAGTAAAACAAAGAACTCATTCATAAAAGCGTTTAATTTATTCAACGTTTGAATTAATTGGAAGACTTTTGGAAGACTTACGCAATCGTTCCCACCGTTGGTCAGTAAACTTGTCCGACACTTCATTTTCAGGTATGAAGTAATCGATGTTAAAACACTCGGTTTGCGTCGGAGACAAATATGTTGGCACTGAATACAAAATACATTTCTTAGTTCAATGGTTTCCTAATAAAGTGATTAATTATAGTTATAACAAATTAGGTATTGAATAGAGCGCAGGTCATCTCAAACTTGACTTCCAGATATTTTTTTTGACAAATTGCAAAACAATAGCCAAAAGTATTTATTTGTCTGAATCTTAGATTTGAAAACAAAAAACCGTATATTTGTTAACATTTTGACAAATAATTTATTTTCGGACTATTTGTTGAAAGAGAAGTATTTCCTTATTTTTAACAATTTGTTCTAAATTCGCGATACTATCAGGAACGACATCAATAGTATTGAGCAGTATTCACCTTGGTCACCTCAACCAATATTCTGATTTGGGGCACAAAAATAAGTGACTGTTAATTGACTGAAATGATCTTCAATTTTATCGGAACCACTTAATAACAAATATGGCCTTAAAATAAACCTGAGCTTAATTAACAATAATTTTGTCCAATCATTGAAATCAAGTTTGAGGGGAACTCACATCAGATGTCCTAAAAATACGAATTTTAAAATCTGATTGCATTTGAATCGAACACAAAAATAGCCGAATATTTGACTTCAATCTCTTTATAATTCTTTTTGTCTATTTTAACAACAAATAAAAAAGTGATTGCTCTTGCTAATTGCTAACGCCTTATAACCAATTATGATTAGCTATCATATTTAATTCCCTCAAATTAACCCCAAATAATAATTAAAATATAGGATTCAATAAATATTAAAATTGGTTTTTTGCAGAATTGAATCAAGGTCTTTGAGCCAACATCACAACTGGGCTTTGTTTTATATGAACCATATTTTTCTTAAAGAATCAAGGACCTTAAATTAAAGTGTCATGAAAGTCTATACATATACATATGTATAACAAAATAACAATGATTTTGCTAGCTTATTTCAGCATTTAATAATTGAAGAAAGTAAAGAAAAAAGTCTCTCTCTCTCTCTCTCTCTCTCTCTCTCTCAGGTGTTTTCTAAAATATATTGATTTGAATTAGAACCAGGCAATTATTATGAACTAGTTCAATTATTTTAATAGCTATTTTATAAAAATAAAATTTTGTAATTATGAGCTTTGAATCATTTATTAATGTGTTTGAAATTGTAAATAATTATAAGCCAGCAACTTTATTCTGTCAAATTTCAGATAAAATTCTTGAGAAAAATGTTTTGTAAAAAAAGTTAGTCAGAGGGAGACCTCAAAAACTACAACCAGTTGAGAGACATTTGATTTGAATTATGCACTTATTTGTAATGAATTGAATTATTGATAAATCAAATGTTGATATTCAAGGATATATTAGACTTTGAATTTTGAGTCGTTTTTCAAATAGACATCAAATTACTACTCTTTGGAGATTATTTTAGAGGGAACTGTCATTTACGACCTTTGCTCTAATCCATGTAAATTTGTATTTAGAGACTGGACTTACCCTCTTTGGGTTTCTTTTCTGCGAAACAGATCCGGAAGAGTCCCTCATCTCTGCTATAAAATCTGTAGTCCCTCTCATACTCATTAAGCAACGAATGGCTTTCAATATATAGTTTTGTCTTATTCTTGTCGACCCTAATCTCGTACCAGTTGTCTGTACTGAAGCCGATGGAAAGACAGGCGACGGCCACCACAGAAATGATTGTGGCCACGGACAGGGTCACAGCAGAACACGCCATTTTGATCGCAAGACTAACTCAATTGAAGCCAATAATCAGAGGTAGCGCTGAGTTAAGAGAGTTTTCAGATTCAAAACCAGTACTCAAAGTATATCCAAAGACTGTTGTGTTGTCCTTTCAATAGCCGGCCATCAAATAACAATTTCCTTATTTATGGCATAACTTTACAAATAATTTAACACTCATTCAATTGTTTCAATTAATTTCAAACAATTTGAGCAAATTTTTATCAAAAGACACAAATAATTAGTATAAAGAGAGAGGTATTAAACGTCTGGACAACTCATAGACTGTGCACTAACTTCTCGTTTGAATGAATGGATGAGTTTGCGTTTCAATTCTATTTGGGAAACATTTTCAGCCTTTTTTGTTCAATCCATGAAACCTGTATTTGATGACTACCTGTGCACTTCTTGCCTTAAGTTGTGCTCAATTGCCTCTCCAGTAATTTACAGAAACTTTCCACAAACCAATTGAAACCAAAACTTTTAACATTTCTCTCATAAATTGTAATATTTTTTTTCTTTTAGTTTTTCAAATAATTAAAATTTGTTTCAACAAATAAATAAATACGTATTTATACGACTCTTTTATTTTAATTAGAATAAAAAGTTTAATCTGGACTATATTTCAGGGAAGTTTGTTGGTTTATTGGTTGGTGAAATTTTGTTTAAATTGTTTATCAATAGAATGTACCTTTGAATATAAAAATTTATCAAAAAAGTGATTTTCTTTGTCTAAAAAGATTCAATTTTAAAAAAGTTTTGCCGAATGATAAGAATTGAGTGATTCTGTAAGTTATCGGAAATTGTGGTAAAGAGTGAAATTTAATAAGTGCTCCATCGCTGGCGCTGAACACTCTCTGGCCGTCTGTGAAGTTGAAGCCAAATATGAGTTTTGCTGTTAAACGAGTTTTTGATTCAAGAAATAGTTGAGAAATAGTTGAGGACTGGCTTCTCGTAAAGTGAAACGAACCCAAAATCTGTTCGCAAAACCGCTTCAAATCATTAGCTCAGGAATGAAGGGAAACATTGGAATGTAATGTATGTGTGGATGACTCTTGAATGGCACCTCCACACCAAACATAGCGGACCTAATAATGAGTCTCATTTGTTGAATTGGCTCATCGGACACGTACTGCTCCGGGTTATATCTCTGCCACTCGTTTGGCATTTTTACATAAATTATTTGATTTTCTGCCGGTTTATTAAATTCGTGTCTTTTTATTCAGTTATTATTAATAACTTATTAATAGTCATAAAATTTTTCTTAATTTTGATTCAAATAATATATCTGAACAAAACTCCGCCAAAATATTTCATTCATTTCATATTTCAAAATCAAATAACTGTTTATATTGCACCAAAATTGAACAAGTTCATTCCCATTCCAATTGCCGGAAGAATTTTTTGAAGTTCCTAACATAAGCATGTTTCATTTCGTGACAAACGACTGAATTCCTAATCTTAATTTCATTTACTATAAATATGAGAAAACAATTTTATTTATTAGCTAGGAGCTAATTGATCGGGCAAATGGAACAACCCTTCCCTCCGAGAATTTAAATTTTTTCGAATCAAGTGTTTGAATAAGGATTGAAACTATAGATAAAAATGCTTCAAATTATTCCATCAAATGATTTGTTTTTAGTTAACTTCTGATAAAATAAAAGATTTTTTTAAATGTGAATAAAATAAGTGTTTTTGAGGAGAGTTTGACCACTGATTGTCTCAAATGAGTGCTTTTCACTCAAATAAAGTCTATTTTAGGAAAATTAATTTTATTCGTCACATTCGTTGAGTTTTGCCGACTAATTATTATTATTAGTCTCGTTATCAATAATAAAATTAATTTTTTCAATAACTAAAAGAATATCTTCTGTAGTGATATCTGCGTGACTCACGAATCTGAGTCTTGTTCCAGACTTTGGGCCCATCTTAACGACGACACACCTGTCCCCCAATATTTTCTTTTCTTCCGCCGAAATCTATTTATGAAATAAAAAATTTTAATAATTCAGAGAAAAATTATTAGTTTAATAATTATATAATTTAAGGATTTTTTAAGTTGAAGTGAAAAATATTTCAAAATTGGTTTAATTGTTAGTCTTCACCATTGGTTGAAGCCTTTGGCAAATATTGTCATTTATTAATAATCCAAAGATTTGTGGAAATCAAAAAATTCTTACGGCTCTCAAACGAGTCGCCAAATCGGGAGCACTCATCCAATTGGGCTCGACTTCAATATAACCGATATTTGTTTGAATACTTTTTGGGTCAACTTTTATGAAACTTTTGGCCTTTTGAGAGATAGCTATACCAGAGTAACATATTATTAAACATTGGGAACATATCTAATAAGAGGAAATACCCCTCGCAATCATTTCTGTGTGCTTATGGTCTTCTTTGAGACGGTCCACATTATTGTTGAGTGCCCAGAGTCCGGCCGCAGCCAATATTCCGGACTGTCTCATGGCTCCTCCCAAAACCTTTCGACATCTGACTGCCCTTTCAATAAATTCATGAGAACCGGCTAAAACTGTGCCAACGGGACAGCCTAAACCCTAGAGTAAAACATATTCGATAACTTTTTGTTAACAAAAATAACAAATTTTCTATTTTTATTAAATATTTGTTTATGATTTCAATTCAAAGTGAATCTCAAAGTCCGGTTAGTTTTGCTTAATTGAAATTTTTCATTCAATTTAATAAAAAGTTAACCACAATTAGTATTATGATATTAAAAGTAACCTTAATACATTAGTTATTGAACATTAATCCATTTGTTCATTCTTTGAATTTATTCTGAGTTAACTTAACTCAGAACATATTTTAAGGCTTAAACTGAGTTAACGCTTAAAACGCTTTATTTGTTTATAGTATAAACTTCTATATTTTATAAACTTTATACTCTTAAAGGAGGGGTCAAATGCTTTTTGAATACATCTATAAGTCGAGTCATTTCTTTATATCGAAGAATTTCTTACAGTTTCTAATTAATACTTAATTAATAATTATATTAATAATTAATTAATTTTTTAATAAATTTTTATTTTTATTAATGAATTTTAAAAAATCAATGAAATAATCGGTATATTCTATAAATTATAGAATATTCTGCAAAACTTAGAATATTGAAAATTCTAAACTTAATGAGTGGTCTAAAGAAGCGAACATTTTTATATTTAACGGTAACTAACTATGAATTGCCAAAAATAATCAAACCTTTGATAAACAGAGGGAAACGGAGTCACAGTTTTCAACAATTCTATTCGCGGACAGACCACTAATGATGGCAGCATTGAGGAGTCGGGCGCCGTCCATATGAACTTTCATTTGGTGTGATTTCGCTACACAACAAACCTTAAAAATAATTCTTAATTAAAAATTAGATAAGATTTCGAAATAATTGGTTAGCATGCACAATTTGCACAAATCTGATAGTTTCCCTATTCAAATAATCGTTAATTAAACTAGATTGTATAAATAAAAGCTTACAAATCATTATTTCTTTTCTTTGAAAAGTAGAAATTACTTAAAATAGTCATATCACCTAGATCAATCGATCGATCGATTGATTGATATACATATATATGACCCGATTTAATGTTTTTAAGAATAAATTAACTTTCAGTTTAACTATCGATTACTTCATCAATAAAGTCAATCGGAAGCGCAGATCCATTGCAGATATTATGCGTATTCTCCAAACAAAGAAGGGCTGAAGTGGGGAAATGGGGGTCAACAGTGACCCGAATTTTATCCTTAAATTCCTGGATAGTGAATGTTCCGTCGGCTTTGTTGACCAGAGTTCGACTGTGGACACCAGCCATGCCTTGAAAAATAAATTATTTATATCTTGAAATTATTTATATTTAAAATAATAGTAAAATTAATGACATACTTGCAATACCACCTTGCTCATAAACGTGAATATGCGATTTATCGCCTAATAAAATCTCGGCTCCTCTTTGCCAACAGTGAGCCATAACTTGAAATTATTTTGAAATAATATATTAATCGTTAAAATTCATTATTTAATGGTTACTCCGATTATGACTCTTTGTTTTTAAGATCTCTAAATTGAGAGCACTCATGGAAGTGAAAAGGGCCAAGCTCAAAACCACCAACTTAAAACAGAGAAAAAAGTTTATAAGCAGGCATGTCCTAGGTCTGAGACCATAGGGGAGGCCAAATGGCAAATTTTCGAGCTTAGGGTGGGAACTAAAATATCGTTTTTCGGCTAAATTCAGCCAATTTAGGCTAAATTGGACTTAAATATTGTTTATTTAGACTTAATTTAACTTATTTTGTCATTTATTCGGTTAAATTACTGATATTTGCCGGTTGGGCATCACTGACACTCACATCCATATAATATTAACTGTAACAAGTTATATTATCTAAAGTTTCAACATGCTCATTTATATCCTATGATTATGGTTATAAGTTTTAGGGATTTAGAGCTTAAACGAATTGAAATCCACATTAAGAATATTGTTTCCATTTTAGACAAAGAATAATAAAGATTTGTGAGAATAGACCTGCAATGAGGTTAGCCATTGTCCCACTGGCAACAAATAATGCACCCTCCTTTCCCAATAATTGAGCAACATATTTTTCCAATTCTGATGAATAACAAGAATAAAAGATTGAAAAACTCTAATTTTAAGAATAGAAACCATTGACTGTTGGATCCTCTTTGAAGACATCGTCGCCGACTTCTGCCGCAGACATGGCTTTTCTCATCTCATTTGAGGGTTTAGTCAAAGTATCGGAACGTAAGTCAATTATTCTGTCAAATGTGAATATAATTTGATTAAAATCATCAAAATGTTTAATAATACAAACTTGCTCATCTTAAAAATTAGACTTAAACTTAATTTTATAGAAAAGTGTTTAAAATGTTATTTTCGCCAATACTTAAAACTCTCCACAAATTGATTTCAAGTGTTTTTCCGAAGAATGAAATTCGATTTAATTCTCATAATTTCTTATTTCAGAGTCCTTTTCAAGGATTTATTTGTCGCTTAAATCAATGAATTCTTTATAAATTCAAATGAAAGATAAACAAAAGATAACTAGATGGTTTACTTTTTCTAAAATAACAGAAAAACTCTATACTTCTCATTGTTTGGAACGAAATCAAGAAAAGAATTTTTTGATTAAATTTGAATTATTTGACAGAACTAATCAAATATTAATATTTTCATTCAATTAATGACAAAATATATAATTAATGTTCAAATGTCTTATTGTCATTCAAATAAGATAAGTGAAGAGTCTTTAAAAATTATGGCATTTTCTTGAGAAATGAGTCCTTCCCTCGTAGACTAGTCTACTGGCGGCTACTAATGGCGGTCACTATTTCTTTGGGCAAGTTTTGTATTTCCGTTATTTAAACCAAATTATAAGAGAGTTTTTGTTATGTGACTCACATTACGGCATTCAAAGCTATTTCTGCGCTCTGTTCCCGTCTCTCAAAAAGGGTTTACTATTTGATGAATTGGGAATTGTCGAGCAGAAACCTAATCACAAATATGACCCTTTGCATAGCCTAGAATCAATATGTGTGGGCGCCTCTGCTACTCTCTGTTAAGAACCTTAAATCAGACATTCCCAAGCTCTTCGGCTCAGGGGGTATTAAGGGGTGTCCTAAGCTTTTTTCGGAAACAATTTAGGGGAAGGTATAACTTGCACCTAAAATGCCAGTTTTCGACAAAATTTCGGGGGGTCCAAATTTTCGGCCTCAGGGTATTCCGGGCGATACCCCGTTGGGTAAGCCTGCCTTAAACGGGAATTAAAAGCTCTTCATATGAAAAGATTCATTAGTTGTCATTAATTTCTTAATAATTTGGTAAAAATAATTATTATTATAGTTGTGAGTTAGGAGTGGCACAGAATCACTGATTTTAGTATAATATCAAAAAATATGTGAATAGCGAGGGATTGGCTCTGATTAGAGTGAATTTGATTCCGATTAGTCTTTTGATGATTTGTTTGATTTTAGACTCTTTTGAATAGAAGAATATCTTTTAATAAAAATTTTTGATGAAATTACATAAAATGTGTTAAAAATTAATAATAATTTGATATTTAATTAAATATAAAACAGAAAATACATATTTTGTGATAATTTGTTGTAATTATTGCATTAGTAATGCATTAATGAGTTTCAATGAATTTCTCCATTTGTTTGGAACCAATTCTGCCCTTAAAGGGAATACCCAACCGATTGATTGTCTGCGCGCACAGACATTGAAGAGATGTATATTTGAGAGGAAAGACCTCATATTCCTTTAATAAAGAACTGGAGGCCAACTGAAGGGCTACTTTTCCGCTTGAATTTCTAAGATCGAGATGAGCTCCACTTTGAAGGAGAGTCAACATTAAGGGACTGCTCGACAGTTTGGCCGAAGCCGCTAAATGTAAGGGAGTGTTGCCCTCATTATCTGTCACATTGACTCTATGGCCGACTTCTAACAAAAGGGACAACACTTCTGTTAAAGGGATTTCATAAAATGGAAACAAAGCGAGAGAATTGTCTCCGTTGCACACCATATGAAGCAAAGTGGAGCCGTTCTTTCCCCTCGGGTTCAGTTGAACCAAACGATAGGTTTCAACTTTAAGCTCAAATTCTTGGGCTGAGGTCAGGAAAGGCTTAAGTCTGGAGAGAAGGCCTAAGAAGCTCAACACTATATTAATAGTTCGGTTATAGTTAGTCAGGTCGTGATCGTTGAGAGCCACCACTCGGTTGCCGTTAACCGCTTCCAACTCCCTTATAGACCGCTGTAAAACTGCAAATAAATCGGAGAACCGGACGGTTGTAACAGACTTTGACATCATTAGAGAAAAGAGTTCCACAAAAGACAAGAGACTGCTCTGAGTCATAGTATTGAACGGATCGAAGATCTTTTGCTGCATATCTAACGCATAGATCCAAAGCCTTATACATCGGCCGTAGTTTCCTGAGTCCGCATAGACGGCACCTCTATATCTGATGTAATAGGAGGTGTCCGGATGGCGCGGACCTAATATTCTCTCTCTAATCAGCAGAGATTGCATTCTCATGAGGTCCGGATCGCAAACCAATTCTTCCAAATTTTCAATGCTTTTGAATTCTGTAACTGATTCGTAGGCTGTGTTTGGCTCAACCACTTCCTTTTGGAGCGGCTTTTTATCACAAGCCGTCCGTTCCTTAAGTGCTTTTCTCCAGAAGTCTAAAGCGGTTAACATATCGTGTTTTTTGTCGACATAAGTGGCGCCCAAAAGCTCTAAGGCTTCGATGGCTTCCATTCGAGTGCAGAGAGGAATCGATATAATCAAATCGACAATATTCGAGTGACCACTCAGTGCCGCCGCCTTTAATGGCGTCATTCCATAAGAATCGGTGTCCATAACAGCGCCGTTAAGAAGCAATAACTTCATTATTTCAAGACTTCCAGATTCAGCGCAATCGTGAAGAGCAGTGTTTCCTAATTTAGTTTAAAAGATGAGAACAACTTCTCTATGATTGGCATCAAAACAAACCTTTGAAACTCTTTCTGTTGACCTGAGCTCCGTTTTCGATCAGGTATTGGGCGATATTCAGGTGTCCCTTATAACAGGCTATCATCAAACTGTTCACAACACAAACAATTAGCAAAATTTAAAGCCCAAAGGGGAACAGACCAGGTGTGTCCGTGTCTATTAGCAATCTCTATGTCTGCCCCGCACTCCACCAAATGTTTGACAATCTCTAAGTGGCCGTCAAAACAGGCGGCCCTCAGAGGAGTTGAATTGGTTTTGGTTGTGTTGTTGACATTAGCGCCGTGAGTGGTCAGACTCTTGACACAGGCCAAGTGGCCGGCAGCAGAAGCACACCAAATGGGTGGCGCCGCCTCTATCGACTCGCCGTCAAAATTAACTGAACCAACCTTTGAGAGGAGTCATTAAAAGGTGTTAAACAAACGGAGAAATACCTGTTCTATGTCTGCGTTGCACTTCTCTATCAGATACTCGACAACATTTAAATATCCGTTTCTCGCAGCGATCAAGAGAGGGGTCGCCCCATTTGTCCGCAACGATACTATGAGTTTTACCTCTTCTTTGGGTCTGTGGTCGAGGAATAGCTGTCATTCAAAATTATCAAAATTAATGTCATTTCCCATTAAATGTGAAAATTAGTGACCAATTCTTCTTTTATTTGAAGTCAAAGTCATGCAAAAGATTAGTCATAAGTCTGGAAATGTATTCATTGATGAGTAAGTATTCATATAATCCTCTCCTAATGACAACCCTTTCCTCTCTTTCTTTAATATTGAAAACAAAAAACCAATTGATTGGTAAATATAAAAATTAATAACAAATTAATTGATTATTCAAAATGTGTCTAAAAATTAATGTTTATTTAAGTTAAGACTTTCTCAGAACTGATTGATTGATAATAAGTTAACCAAAGAGTGTTAAAAATGAGTAAATCTATAGATTTGTCGTCAAATCAATTGGTTTCGCAATAATTAAAGGAGTGATTGAATTGTTTGATAAAAATAGGTTTTCATTCAAATCAATGGATCAGAAGACGACTCGAACCTTAAGACGTCTGAGTTTTCCATCTCTGGCAGCATTGAAGACAATATTCTTGAATTCCATCTAAACATTTGATAATCTTTGGATTCGAAGACAATTAAATGGTTTAATTTGAGATCAATTTCCAACTGTTATGAAGGAAATTGTTTTGATTAAAGTGTGAGTCAATGCGCATGACTTACGTCTCTCACAAATACCTTTAAAAGCCATTCATAACAAACGTAGGAATTGATTATCACTCGAGAGTCGAGAAGAAGATTACAAACACTTCTCTCATTCATTGCTGAGTCTCTCTAACTGTCTGACTGTCTGACGAGTAGTCAGTCAACGAGTCTCTGCTCTCCAGACATCTCTCAAATTCAAGTACCGTATTCCCTCGTAAATAGCTGCATGCCGGTATAAAGTGAGGTTGATGATACTGCCGGTATACCCCGAATATAC
>JAQGBD010002210.1:0-11030 GCA_034698165.1 Punctoribates punctum
TTAAATAATTCATTAATTAAAAGTACCATGATTATTTATCCACACAGTATTTCAAGCTGTAAATATTGTTCGATTTAAAACTCTGAATTACCTTTTTAATAATTCAATTAAATTTTGGGTTTGACCTGGGTTTAAATTTTAATCAACAATATACTTTCACTTTAAAATTGTCTAGGTGTAAATAACACACAATATAAACAGTAGTATTATGCTGTTAATTGTTCTAGTCAACCTGGTTCTCGCTTAACACTGGTATCACTGCTATCAAAAGATACTTTAAATGTTTTTCATCTTACTAATTACTTAATAAGCTTGATCATTTTAGAGAAGGTCATTTAAAATGGTGATAAATATGTTGGGAAAAAAATTTAATGCATATCATTACTCAACTCTGAATCTGCTTTCACTAACGGAATGCCTTTCCTTAGCCCTGAGCAGAGCTAATGATTAGTTCAATTATGTAGTGCTTTATATAAGAGCTCAGGTCTCACACTATTATTTAACAAACAATTCCATAATATGGAGACCAATATATCCAAGAGTATTATGTGTGGTGTTATGGTGGGGTTCGACACATATATCCCGGAGCAGTGCCTCAAAGTCCCGCTCAGAATATTTTTCAATGTCTCTCTCATTCTGTGCTCAAAACTCATGAGAACGGAAGCAAAATAGTATATCCAGGGCTGAAAAGGAGAGTCGGAGCGCGTGCCGTCCTTTCATAGAGCGATACTCATGTTGTTATGTGTGTGCGACCAGTGCTCAGCCCTCAAGACAGGAATTCTTACCAGACTTTCACAGAACAGCACAATATGTAAACGACTATATGTTTTCACTCCGGGTCTGAGAACTGACTAAAAACTTGAAATTCAAGAGAAAAATAGTTTTTCATCGCTTTTCATGTGATATAAGAATCAATACTTTCTGTGAAGTATTTCTCTTCGGATTCTATGCTGTTCTCTAATTCTGTGCTCAACTAAAACCAAACTTCTCATCAATTATTCAAAAACATTGGGAAAAAGGAGAGGAGTTGTCAGTCAAGGGATGCCTTAAGACATAAAATCCTAATCCAATGATATATTCGTTTGGATTAAATGATCGAAAAATTCATTTCTTAAGCACTGAATGTATGAAAACTTTATTTGACATCTGATATGAAAGTTGAGGCAAATATTCTCTTGGATTAGGGTTTGGCCTCTGCTGTGATGGCACAGCATATCCAGAAACACACAGAGAGACACACCGACCGTGCAATCTGGTCGTCAGTTTGCTATGTTTTTGCATAAATACAGATCATTGCATATGTGCTGAGCGTATGGCTCATCGCTAGCGGCACTTCTTTTTGCCAGTGCTGGGGATGAGGCGCCAAAATCTTGTGGCCAAATGCAAAGTGGTTTTCTCTTTCTGTGTGTGTTTGGGCACAGCACAGATAGATACGCACGAATTCAGGCACCGGGAGGACCGTCACTATGTTATGGCAAAAGACACCAAATAACTGGAGAGCCATAGCGATGGCCTTTAAAGAAGTTTTGCTCAGTTTTGTCGAATGTTATTATTCAAAGAGGAGAACCACTGAATGCCTGAGCACTGGTTGTCAAAGTGTGTGAGTGTGTGCCCGACTACAAGTGCGAGACCGTGAGAACAACCACTCCTCTCACAACTCCTCTCTTACTTTGTAGAGAAGAAAAGACATTATTTGGTCATATCTTTTGGAACTACTTTTTATTCTGAGTCCCTCTTTAGAGGAAAACCTAATGAAAACTTAACGAAACATTTATTGCTTTCATCCAAACTGTTATAACTGGAAATGAGCATGCTAATTGTGCAGATATTTTGCTCGCTAAACGCAAAATACCTTTTACAACCAAGGGATAGGCATGCATCTGTTCTAGCTTGACTATTCCAAATCTAAATACCAGAAATGCAAATATAAGCCAGGTATTCAAGCTTATCCATATTAATTAACCTGGACAATAAAATTTATGCAAAAATTGAATTTAAGAGAGAATACCACAAAGTGTATTAAATTGAAGAAATTAAACTAGTAATTTTTATTTCATTTTCTATAGCAAGGTGAAAAATATGACATTTGTGAGGAATCCAACTTTTAAATTATTTTAAAAACATAAATACTTTACAATAAAATGAACAAGTTTACAGTCTACACACACACATACAAAGTGAGCTAATTGGAAATCTATATTCTGTCCCAACAGATAATAATTTAGGAGCATGGTCTAATCAAAATAATTATTTCCCATGAAACCAAAGTCACGAAAATTCAATCGACTTGAGAAAAAGGACCTCAATTTATCAAGTTTATTTGAGTGATTGTATAGCTAAGAATGATAATTCTTAAATGATTGGAGAGAGAGAGAGAGAGAGAGAGAGAGAGAGAGAGAGAGAGAGCAATAAAAATCCATAAAAATTGGAGAAAAGCGTTTTTCCCATCAAAAAATAGTGAGCATTCCAGCTGTGAAATTGATTGTATTGCTCTCAAGATCCTAGTCCTCGACTACCCGGTACTCTCTCGGGCTCAGCCATAAGTGAGTATTAGTTTGCTTACACTTCTCACAGACTCTTCATTCTTAGAGACGTTTTAGTGAATAGTTTTAAGCACTTATATAAATAATTAACTTTACTATAGTTTTTTTTTACTCAAATACACTTCAGAGGAAAGTCATGCCCTTCGCGGCACTCGACGGCTCTCTTTCTCTTGTGATGGACTCTATGTTTTAGTAGTGTTTTAAATGGTCTTCAAAATAAAGAGTGTATTGAAAAACAAGAAAACAAAATATTTCTCTTTATTTTGAGAATAAATTCCCGCAAACTCGTGACAACAGTTCTTCTTATTTTTATGCCCTGTCCTCTGCTCAGAGCACAGGGAGTATACCCGAAAGAAGATAAAAATCTCTGCTTATCTTCAAATCATAATTTGCTCTCAAATTATAACAAAACTCCGAATATATCGAACAGAATAATAGACTGAAACTGAAGTTTGAACGTAATGTCTATTAATGGAGTGGTATTATGTATACAATTCTTGGTCTATTGTATAAAACACTATATTAGGTCAGCCCCTGCATGGCCAAGAACCTATTTATTAGACAAAAGTGTTTCATTTCGCACTAATTTTCTTTATCTCTGAGATTTTGCCACTAATTTGTGTTAAGGAAAACCATATTTACTGTTCAGTCGAATAGAAGATAAATATTGGAATACTTGAAGAGAAATATAAGTAAAAACATTTAAACACTTTATATCTCTGGGATAGTAATCACACGCTTAGAGTGTGTGTCGAATATCTGTCGATAGGTCTCAATATTTGCGATCTATTGGCAGCTATTGACTGAAGAGCACTGAATAAACGCACAGAATAAGCTTTATTGCAATTATTATGTAAACATTGTGCAAGAGCCAAATTTTTCCTCTCATGATTGATGAATTTGCCATTGGATCGCGAATTAAGCTTGATAATGTTTACACGTTTTCCCAAATATTTTCCCTTTTGTTCATCAATTCAAAGTTCATTATTGGCAGACAGTGTCTGCTCTGGTGGTCGGCCCCATAGAAGATCGGCTACGGAGCTAATTATCTGAACAAAAACTAAATGGCTTAATAATAATTAATTTTATTCTTGCAATAAAAAAAAGATTATTCATGAGAACAGGTATTGGTTTGAGTGTTTCAGAGCACACCTTAAATGAGAGATTACATGGCTTTCCTCTAAATCGTTCGCAAATATAAAGCTTTGATTATTAAGGAATTCATATCAGGGATGTGTAGAGGAATTACAGTTGAAATCCATGTAGAATATGCATAAATTGAACCTGCAACTTTTGACTGGGAAAAAAATTAGCAATTCTATTGTGGATAAATTGCGAATCCAGGCCATTGTTCGGAAATGAACCCTTGCTATCGCCAGTTCCGAGTGTGCAATGAGTGCACATCACTGATAACGTCAGCGATGATAATAAGGGCTCAGGAATTGCATTCAGAAATCTGTCGACATTTCTATGGATTATATAATAGGCTATCAATGAAAAGGACTTTGGAACTCAATGTATAGTTTTGTGTTTATCGAGGCAACTTTTTTCTCTCGTCTCATCTGATAATAGATGATAATAGGCTCGTGTGTGCCCATGAATACCACTTCTCAATCATAATCAGTGGAGTGTTGTTGATATCAATGGGTTTACTATTTTTTAACCATTTTTTGCTTTACATCCTTTCATTATAACAATAAGTCATTGAAATACAGAAATCCATTGAATTCTGTTCGCAAATGACAAACGTCTGATAGACTACTTTCCTCATCATATCCATCATGTATTGGCACAGCTTTCCATTATTCTGTCCCTTGATTTTAGCGATATGTCGAGGATGTGTTCAAAGGATTGTTTGCATAAAAAATATCTGGGCTTCAGTTTCGATGCGATTTCATGTAATAACAATAGACTAACAATGGGTTTCTGAGTCATCAAAATGGGCTTAAAATTAATCAAGTTCATTTTGAGGACGATTTCCAATAGCGGTTTTGTTGAAAGTCATGGGATTTTATCGATGGAAAGATAGAATAATTTTGGATACAGTTATCATCAAAAATCTGTAATTTTGTTTAAATTTTAATATTAATAAAAGTTCATAGTTTAAAGTCTGGCGATATTTTTAGACATATAAAGCAATTTCTTTTTATATTTAGATTGAGATAAGTGTTTATTCAAAGATTAGGTAATTATTCGGACAAAAGTCCGGATTTTGTCACAAAACTGTTTTGAAATACTTTTCAATTTAGTTGTCATTTGAGAGAAATGACTGTATTTTTTAGGCACAAAAAGCCACTA
This sequence comes from Punctoribates punctum, assembly GCA_034698165.1. Taxonomy (NCBI): domain Eukaryota; kingdom Metazoa; phylum Arthropoda; class Arachnida; order Sarcoptiformes; family Punctoribatidae; genus Punctoribates; species Punctoribates punctum. The sequence goes on from JAQGBD010002210.1 coordinate 4,842, forward strand.
CCTATCGTGCCCAGACTTAAGATAAGTAAGTACATTTTTCCGACATTCAATTATCATTGAGCTTTATCTGGATTATAAGCTGGCGTATGACTTGTCACTCAAGATAAGTGACTATTCCGGTGCTCCAAACCAAACAGATCCGACTCTGAGTTCAAATTTCAGATCCCGAATGAAAAAAGTGAATTCAAATCAATATTTCATTGAAAAATATTCTCATCTTTTTATTTATGGTATAAAAACATTGAGATAACAAATATAAGAATATATTTATACAAAATTAATGACACATTTTGGCGAAAACTTGAAAAATATAATCAATTTTACTTCAATTCGAAAGACAATAGTATTTTGAAAATTGAGTTAAAAAACAGAATATTTTTTTGAAGCAAATATTATATTCTTTATATACAGCAATAGATTCATAGATTTATACAAATATTTTCATCCAAGAGCCGTTTTCACCCGTTTTCAAAGGCACACATATAGTTCTGTACAGATTGCTGAGAATTAACTGTCCTCTACTACCAGGGTCTCCAAACCCCGTCTTCTCCGGGCATCAACTGATGGTGAAAATGATCGGCAAATCTATTGTTTGACAGATTCAGAGGCAAATCTTCGTCGCCACTGCCTATCGATGACATATCCATATCCAGCATAGGATTGGGTGCACTGCCAGACGCTGACGAGATTGTGGACGGAGCGGGTGATGGCGGACAACACTGACCAGTGTGTCGAATGACACCGTAATTGAGACCCTCCTGGGACTCCAGGTTATGGATGATCTGTTTGAGGTGAGTGCTGAGTGATGTGAATACGATGGGATCGACGGGAGGGGTCTGACAGATGAAAGCCTCAACTTTTTTAGCACATTCTGTAAAACCGGCCAAATATTCGTCGAACTGATTTGCACCGGAGTTCTCCTTCCTGTCCACGAATAGGTTCTGATGTAAGTCCTTAACATAACGCACAGTATATTCCAAAATGTCTGCCTTTTCCAACTTGGACTTTGAGTTCTTTAAATAAAAAAATTCAGAATTAATATCGAGTTCAATATAATTTGAAAAATTTTTGAAAGTGATTCAAGAGTTACAAAAGTGAATTTCAAATAGAATTTCGAGAATAATTACCTGGATATTCAACTTTTTCGAATCAACAACCATCTTTTTCAACTCTTCCAGGCTGTTATTAATTCTGGCCCGTCTCCTTTTTTCCATCTGAGGTTTGGACATCCGTTTGATTCCATTTTTATTAAGATTCTTATCGTTTTCATTGGGACTGAACGGCACTTCATATGTTTTGGTCATTTTTCTTGATTCAAATAATTCCAAAAGAATTCAACGAATAATTCAAAAAACTTTTAAGAAAGTGATATAACGTTAAACACTGTTATAAACGGTATTAAGTCTGAGGTATAGAGAGAGTCAGTCAATGAATTGAAAGCTCAGCTCTTGTGATGTGCTTCGGATCAGAGACTAACGCAAACTGAACTCAGGAACTGATAGTCAAACACTTTTATCGACTGAACTGGAAGTTTGTTTCTCACACTCTCCTGAACTGAACACACGAAGAATTTTTTCAGTCTGTGTGTGAGCAGAGTCCCAGTGCCGGCGTGTTCTGGCCCTCAGACCCTAACCTCTCTCTTTTCATAGCCTGCGCTCCAATAGTGTGAGTCTATATTCTGTGCACAACTCCTCCCTTCGGATGACTGACTGACTCTCAACCTTTCGATTGTGAACTGAATCGAAATTCTTTTTCTCTTCAGTTCTGTTCAGAAGTCTTAACCAAAGAAGTCGTTCCTTCTCTTCAAACACCACTTCTTTTCTTCAGCACATCTTTGAGGTTAGGGTTGTGCTGCCCAACGCACGTGCACTTCTTAGCACACGATTGTTCTAAGCACAGGTAGTTTAATGTGGGAAACAGAGAGTCGATGGAAAGGTAGTGATCCCTAAAACACACAGTTCTTCAGCTTTTTTCGTCTCAGAAATCCTATTGAATGGCAATCAATGAGACCTTGAAATCTGAAATACAGATAATTATCGTTAAGTTTGACTTATATTCAAGTCTTGAGTAATACTATAATTATTCAATAGAAAGACATATCATTTTCACAATTAGTCCCTCCAAACCGTTTCCGCCAATAATTAACTATTCTTGGAAAAAGATCGATAGCATCTTGTTGACTTTCGTCAATTCAGTTTGTAAATTGTAAACTCCTTTAAAGTTTTATTACATTGGTTGTAATTCTGTTTATTCACCATGGCTATTTTAATCAAATAATGATGAAAATCAGTTATAAAAATTACCAATTTCCTTTTAATTTGAATTTTATTTCATTTTATTCATTACTATAATTAATATTTCAAAATCGAGCTAGATTTTTCTCCTTCGATAATTTACAAAACTGTAAATAATTCCAACAACTAATCAAAAACTAATACTTTGAAAAAGTTAATTCATCTTGGGACAAATATTTGACACCATTTTTACAAAAATTCTAAAATTTTGCCTGGATATTTCAAAATTTCAGAAATTTTCAAGACATACACTGAGTATGTCTTTGATGAGTATGTGCTAGAGCAAATAGAAAATCAATTGAATGAAAATTGTATTTCAATCGAAGAAATCGTGAAATAGATTTCATTGAGAAAAATCGGATCCAAGTTGAAGGACAGGTCACTGAGAGGAAGGAAGACACGCGAGACGACCCACTTTTGCATAATAATAATCATTAAATAATTCACACGAAATATTCAATATTATAATCAGGACCGGAATTATCACCACTTGTGCTGAAGAAGAGGAGTCGACCGCAGGAAAGCCATCAATTCATTCAGATATCACTCAAATTTCACTCATTTGACAATTCAATGGTTTCCCAGAACCAAATTCTCAGCACAGCTATGGATTGACGCAAACATTACTTCAATTGATGTAAATGTCTATCCTGTGGTCTATCGTCAGTAGTGGAGCACTGGCTTTGAGGCACAGGTATGAGTGCGGTCTTCACTGGGCGATCACCCGCTGTCCACAGGACTCATCTCATTATCATTGACTCAGATTGCAAGACATAACCGCAGCTGAAGACCAGTTCAATGAAATGTAAGGAAATAGTCTTCATTTGGGATGAAATACGAGATTCGTCTGAATGTGAGACAGATTTCAATCTATTCGTGAAAACGTTTCGATCGCTTCTCAATTGATTTGTCGTCTATTTGTACGACTATTTCGTCGAATAGTTTCCTTACATTAATTCAAATCAGAAAAATGTCTATTTTTGAGACACAAAGACTTTTTTTAGGTGAAGGACATCGCCTTTCATTAGGTTAAAGTCCTAAAGATTTCATATTTATGTTGACGGACCTTGGATCATATATATCTTATAGATAAACTAATGCCAATAATTGTCCAAGTTAAATCAGTAATGATTAGTATTGATTAAACGTAAATTATGTGATTATTTTATTGTTTTCAAAACTAAAGCTTATTTATTCAATTTGTCATCAAGATAAATGTTAAATGAATTATTTATACATTTGAAACATGGTAAATTAGAAATAGTATAAGTTGTGGAAACCTATTGCGAGGATCACCTGCAGTAGCACCGCCTGGAAGACTATTTTTGAAAGATTTTACAAACTGTAAGCTTAAACTTATTCTTTACTTTTACTTAACGCACAAATAAATATCGAGGTAAGGTCACAGAGAAGTACCTTAAACATTTTTATTTTCAAAAAACTAACCAAGGAAAAACAAACGGGCAAAGTTTAAGTGAGATGAGAGTTGCATCCTGCCATACATCTGTCTGTGGAGTTTTCCCACGCCACTTTTTCCAACACACCGGTTGCTCAGCACAATCACAGAGGAATTTACGGTGGAATGTGCTGTTCATTCAGTAGCACCCGATTAATAGGTGATCGCGTGTCTCTCCGTATAACAGATGCAATATTGCACGTGTATGGGGACGGTGTCTGTGCTCCGGCACATGTCTCTGCACTTCTAAAAAGCAGTGCATTTCATAACCGACGCTCAGGAATGCGAACGACTCCTCGAATGACAATAAGTTTTCAATTTTTTCTTCTTGTGTTCCAACAGACAAATCAGTGGCACAACTAATACTCAGGGCATTTATAGACCGCCAGTCCCTCACCAGACACTCACCTGTCCCACACCTTAACCAACTATTTTATTTAAAAATCTCATTCTTTCCATTGAGAGAAAAGTATCCGTTTTTTAAGCCCGGTCAATATTGACTAACCGTTTTTCATAATTCAACTGTCAAAAGACATTACTTTGTCTAGATCAAATAGATATAATGATATCTCTTATGACAGAACGGACCATGAACCTTTTAGGAAAATTTGTTTTTATATACTGAAATATTGATTAATAATTTGAATAGATTAAGCAAGGACAAATTCATTCGATGATTAATTAATTGTTAAATAATAATCGTTTAAACTTTTAATAAAGGTTGAAATTAAAAAAATTAGTTAACTTGGAACTAAATTAATTAAAATTATTATTTCGATGATTAAAATTAAAAGAACCTGTACAGTAAAACCAACATAATTTTTTCTCATCTTGTTAATTGGATAAAATTTAGAAATTTAAAAATGTCGTCTGCATTAGACCGATATTCTCTTGGTCAAATTTTGATATAACCAGATTTTAATTTTAATTTAAATTACAGCTCAAAACTATTCTTCAGCATCATTAAAATAGCAAGCTCAATTTATTGGTGAAATTTTGGTAATGTCTTTAATTTATTCAACATATAATTTAGATCACAAAATGATATCGACATCTTTGAGTGTCCCAGTCAATTTTTTAAATGAAATGGTGATTAAATTTAAAAGAATCTTGAACATTATTTACAGTTTAAAAAAAGAAAATATAAGGAATTTTGGGGAAATTAATCTGAAATAATATAATCGATTGAATGGATTGAATGGCAGATGATTTTCACATTTAATGAATTCCTAAACTATTTATTCGATAAACCCTTTGGTCTAAAAAGAGGCCCAAAAATGATTGAAAATTACTATTATTTGTTAGAAAATAGAAATTCTAATAATAATTAGGATTTAATGAAATTTTTTGTGGGCCTCAAAAATATTATGAAATATTTGTTTCCCTCTCTCGACAACTATTCTGATGGGAACTACACTTTGAACTCAGGATTAATTGAATTCTTCTGAGATCTGGTTTTTTTTCTAATAGTTTTTAAAGTATAGCCATTTGTTTCGAGAAAATTATTTATCATTTTTCTTCTGATCGATATTTAGGCCTAATTTATGCGGTTTATTGAATTTAATACATGAGTTAACCTGCAATAATAGCCACTTAATAGCTAAACTCATTTTCAACAAATTAATCTTTGAAATAGTTTCGTATATTTTCCTGATTTCAATGTTTATTGAATTTTTAAAACCAATTAAAAAAGTGTTTAAAAATCAATCAAAAGTTTTCTTAATGAAATTATTATCTAGGCCATTTGATCAAGCTATGCTCCTGGGAATATACTTGTGCCTCAAAATTTTGTGCTAAAAATTGCACGATTATCGAGAATTAATGTTATATAACGCGGAGATATTAGGGGGCCCTCAAAATCGGAACCTCTGAGAACATCCCTGACTCTCATCCTTGAAATTCAAATTCAGAAAAACATTTGCCTCTAATTCACCGAAAAAGATATTCGTCTCATCAAAAGAGTCCGAAGATTCCGAAAATTTTGAGAAAATTTCTTCAAATTTATGTGAATTCCTTCACATAATTCAAAACTAATTATTTGCTGACAAATAAAGTTTTTCACATATTTTTCATAATTTTGTTAAAATTTTTTACAGTTTTTGCGTCAAAAGCGATGATTGAATATTCGGTAATCTTTCTGTCCATTCGTTTCGCTCCATATTTACCGTTTTTTTTTGCAAAAGACCTAATCTATTGCGTAGGATATGGTCGATGACCCTACCCTACCCTACCCTCCCTGTCCATAACTTATGGACCATAAGCATTCAATTCTTACTAATTAAATCGGTTTTGTGTGATCAGCGCCGTTTCTATGGCAGAAACAACTGGAGGATGGCTAAATAATGGCGAAAAAAGAATCGGAAAAAATTGGCGAACGGTGGAGTTATTCGGGATCTAAGACCAAGAATTTAATGCCACCACTAGTTTATTTGAGGCCAT
>JAQGBD010002211.1:0-11028 GCA_034698165.1 Punctoribates punctum
TTTCGTCATGCTAATTTTGTATTGTTTTTTTTCTTGCATTAACCAAGGTGTTGGTCAAACTGATTAGCTGATATAAACTGCTACTGCTTTCAAATCAACCTAGGAAGTCAATAGTTGAATTTGTTATCTAGCCACTATTTTTCCGCTTAATTTATGAATTTGTATAGTTTGTAAGGATAGCAAACATAACTGATGAGCAAGCAACCTTCAAATTATTGTTAATAATTATAGTAAATTACTGCTGTATTTTCATAAATTGAATTTTGAAATAGTTTTCATAATTAAATTTTGCTCGATTACAATGATTGAGCATAGTTTCAAGAATTTCCGGGATTCCCCATATAATGTAGAATCGACTTATAAGTTCCATTATATGTAATCAGAAATTACCAAGCTCTTCGGCTCAGGTGGTTATTAGGGGTGGGGTGTCCTAAGCTTTTTTTTCAGGGCGTATAGGGGAAGGTATAACTTCTACCTAAAATGCAAAATTTTTGCCTCCAGTTTCGCCGACCAAATTTCAGGAGGGCGGAAGGTATTTCAAAATATTCAGCCTCAGGGGGTATTCCGAGCTATACTCCCCCTTGGAGATGTCTGATATAAATTATGTAATTGTACAAGGTCTACAATGCAGTTATATTATCGGTAAAAATTATATTATTATTATTCGATAACTTCATTAATTGTCTAATATTTCATTTGTTTAGCAATTTTTGTTTAATCAGAAAAATAGAATTACAAAGTTCTCCAAATTGACATGCTCATTTTATCTTTATTGACGAATAAAAAAAAATTAAATCAAACTTTAATCAAGTAATTGATTCAAACATTTTTATCAAACAAATGATTAGTTCCAAAGTTTATCAATTTTATGGTAAATTAATTATTATATAAACAACTTTTTGGTACAAAATTTTATTTAAAGAATAATTTTTTTATGGAAGGAATTATCGATTTTCTATTTTTAAGTTTGTTACCAAGAGTAATGTGAATATGCCCAGGCACATTTTACTTGTAACCATATCATCTGAGGTTATAACAATGTTCTAGTTACTCAATAACAGAAAATAAATTTAGAAAGGTACTTTTAACTTCATAAACATCTAATTTCTGACAAATACCAAAATCAAGCCCACCTGTCACCTAATTTCGTGGATGAGCTTGGTGAACCCTGACTAACACATAAGTATTCCCATATCTGTGTAGATATGAAAATGTTCATGTAGATTTATATGGATCGATAATAAAAATAAGAATGGTAATATAAATTTCAAATTTATTCAATTTCAATGCTCAAGAGGTTCAAGAAATAATCCCAGTCGGATGAGTTTTGTATCAAGGGAGTTTTTTTAAAAGCTTTGCTTCTGAATAAATTAGTGCTCCGATAAATTCAATTACATTACGACAAAAAAGCAAAAGAGTTATCGATTGAAAAGTAGTCAAAACTGATTGCATTTCATCCGAGAGTCGGTGCGAAGGAAAGGCTTATTATTATCCGATTACGTGATATGTGAATAGGAAATGACATTTTTGTTATCATTTTAGGCTTGACTTCAAAAAAATTATTTATTATTTTTATTATTTCTTCCATTTTATACCCGATTATGATTCAAAACTCATAGGAATTTATATTTAAATTTAGTATTAATTTGTGTTCAAAACACACCATATATTCAAATGTCTGCTTAAGAGTCGGTTTACTATAAAAGTTGAGTCAAAACAAAAAATAATAAACAAAAAGAGTGTTTCCATCGATGACTGCAACTGATATCCAAAACAGGAAAACTCTGTTTACACCAAACCTATCAATAATTGATTTACTCTTTTAATTGTGTTTGAATTCAACCAAATTTATCAATCATTTGACTGTTGTTGTGGTCAGTGTCTGTGTGAGCCATGCCTTTGGCAAATCTGGTGGTTCCCTGGAGTGGAACTAATAAGAACAGTGAGGTTAGTCTCCCTCTCCTTTCAAATGTCATCTCTTATCAGCCAAACACCGATTAACGCGATTTTGATAAATCATTTGTTTGGTCATCAATTCATAGGTGATCTCATCGACTCCCAGTCCTGAGGAGCCCAGTCCGGAGCCGTCGACCAGCGATGGACAGCACATCGAAGACGAAAATGTATTTATTTTCCAATTTTTGTTTGATTTTTGCCATTTGTTTGAATTTAATGAATGAAAACTATTTTTGATTCAATCAATCGATAGTCTGATTATATGAGACAATAGTCTGATTGCAGTTCAGAGCCAACAGACTAATAGTCAGCTCTTTTTCCGTCTTTCAAATCAGTTATGTTTTCTTGCATTTTGTGAACTCATTTATACCCAAAACCATTGGATTAGTGACCGAAAGGGCTTTCAATTAATTTGTGAAAAGACCTGACCTTTGCTTTTAGTCAATTGTTTGACTCAATAATTGCAAAAAAGCAGAAAACTTTGAAATATGGAAAAAAATTCTATAATAGAGTCAATAAAACTCAACGTTTATTACACTTAAGAGAATTGATAACATTTTTGACAAAAGTTTAAATTATTTATTAATTTTTGAGTCAAATAATTGTCATTCCTTGCGATTCATTCACCACTTTTCGCAAACATTTCATTCTGAGCTCTTTCTGAGAAAGGTTTTCAGGAAATTTTAGGGAAATATTCGTTAATTTCTTAGTTTTACATTAATTTTATTATTAAATGTTTTTCAAAATTTTCGATTCAATGTTCCGAAAAATTCGCCGCAATTTTTCTTATTCTGTTCCCTCCACTAAGATGTCGACCACAATGGAAGTGGAGAGCAGTCGAGATCCGTCGGTACAAGAGATTGAAGTGACCAGTGTCACCAAAGAGGGCCATCCAATGGCCGACCCGAGCCATTTCCAACTGCTCAGAGTGTTGGGAGAGGGCTCCTTCGGTAAAGTGTTTTTGGTGAAGAAGATCATTGGCCCCGATTCGGGAAATATGTACGCAATGAAAGTGCTCCGAAAGGCCACTCTTAAAGGTGTGCTCCAAATATTTGACTCTCATTTGATTAATATTCTGTTCACATATCTGTAATGAGCGGTAATTGTATTATAATTAGTGGTAATCCGTTCGTAATTATAGCCGGGATTTCACTTAATTACAGTTTAGACGAGTTTAAAGTCATCAGTCATTAGGACAGTCCTATTATTCGAGTCATGTATTAAATAAATGAAATGATTTCACTTTTGTTCTCATTTCAGTCCTAAGTTAGTGTTTATGATCTGAGACCCACCCCTTTCAGGTGGAGATTCTCTGCTTTTTTATGACTCACTCTAATGATTAGAATAAGTTTTTTGCCAAAAATGTCAAAATGTTATTTGATATGCAGTTCGGGATCGAGTCCGGAGCAAAATGGAAAGGGATATATTGGCTGAAGTGCGACATCCATTCATCGTTAAACTCAATTATGGTAATCAATGTTTGACAACATTCCCATTAAATGCAAATTTCTGTTTATTTTAATAACATTTGATTTTTTGTTTGCAAAGCCTTTCAAACGGAGGGAAAGCTATATCTAGTGCTCGACTTTCTCAGAGGCGGAGACCTATTCACTCGTCTCAACAAAGAGGTATTCAAAACAAACTGACGAATGATTTAATGTTTTCCAAGAATTGTTTGTAATTAAGTTTTTCCCTCTCTTTTAAGGTTATGTTTACCGAAGAAGATGTGAAGTTCTATTTGGCGGAACTGGCGCTGGCTTTAGACCACTTGCACTCACTCGGCATCATTTATAGGGACCTTAAGCCCGAAAAGTATGGATTTCCGCTCATTTTCGATATGTTTTTTGATTGAATTTGTTTTGTGTAGTATTTTATTGGACTCTTGCGGTCACATAAGTCTCACTGACTTCGGGTTAAGCAAAGAGTCGCTCAACGATGAGAAGTCGTTTTCCTTTTGCGGTACCGTTGAGTATATGGCGCCCGAAATTATCAGCCGTAAGGGTCACACAACTGCAGTGGACTGGTGGTCGTTCGGTGTACTTATGTTTGAAATGCTGACCGGAGTACTGCCCTTCCAGGGCGCCAACAGAAAGGACACAATGCAGCAAATCATGAAGTATTGATCCCTTTGTCTCTTCCAAAACTAAGTTTTATGTCTTTCCCGTCAGAGCCAAGCTATCTATGCCTCAATACCTAAGCCCAGAGGCACAGAGTCTTCTTCGCTGTCTATTCAAACGAAATCCGGCCAACCGTTTGGGCTCAGGTCCTGATGGCGGTAATGATATCAAAAGTCATCAGTTTTTCTCGACTATCGATTTTGAGAAACTGTCTAAAAAAGAAATCACTCCTCCATTCATACCCGCCATCAATCGCACCGACAATTTGTTTTATTTTGATAAAGAGTTCACTACTAAAGCACCCGAAGGTATTTCCGTTTATGGCTTTGTTTACTCACTGATAACTTAATATTTGACAGATTCTCCGGGTGTGCCTCCCAGTGCCAACGCACACGAACTGTTCAGAGGGTTCAGTTTCGTCGCTTCTAATCTATACGACGAGAATCTGATCCAAAACAATGAGAACAACACAAACGTAACCAATAGTCCCGAAACTGCCAACACTTCCCAATCGGTCTCAAGAATGCTGTTACGGACTATCACTAAATGCAAAGAGAGATCACTCAACGACTATGAGTTCTTCGAAGAGTTGGGCAAAGGCTCCTACTCCTGCTGCCGGCGCTGTGTTCATAAAGAGACCGGCAAACAGTATGCGGTTAAGGTATGCCTCAATTGATTTGATTTTTGTTTTCTTAATTGTTTTGTTTATTAATCAGATTATCGACAAATCAAAGCGCGACTGCACTGAAGAAGTGGCCGTTCTTTTGAGATACAGTCAACACTCAAATATCGTAACACTTCATGACGTCTATGAGGACACGAATAGTGTCTATTTGTTTATGGATTTGATGACAGGCGGAGAGCTTTTGGACAAAATCCTTAATCAGAAGTACTTCAACGAACGGGAGGCCAGTGCTGTCCTCGAAGTAATTGCAACAACGATCAAGTTTTTACACGAAAATGGGGTAAACAGTTGACAGATCCAATGGTAGCCATTTTGGTATTCATTTTGTTTTATTTGGCGCACAGGTAGTTCACAGAGATTTGAAGCCCTCCAACATTTTATATGCGGACAACTCAGGGAACCCCTCATCTATACGTATTTGTGATTTCGGTTTTGCCAAACAAATGAGAGCCGAAAATGGATTATTGATGACTCCCTGCTATACCGCAAACTTTGTGGCTCCAGAAGTACTCAAAAAACAGGGTTATGACGAGGCCTGTGATATCTGGTCTATGGGAGTACTCCTCTACACAATGCTGGCCGGGTTTGTAGCCATTACTGCCTCTCCATTGATGTGATCTGATGGCAATTTTTATGTAATAATAGGGTCACACCCTTTGCTTACGGACCAGACGATACGCCAACCGATATACTATCGCGTATCGGCGAAGGAGTCATTGACCTCAAGTCTGGTAATTGGGTTAATGTCTCCAATTCTGCTAAAGTGAGTCATTTGATGGCAAATAAGGCGTTATTTAAACCCAAAACCAATTGATTTGAATCAGGATTTAGTGCAGCGGATGCTTCACGTGGACCCCAAACAGCGATATCGCGCGGCCGATGTCCTCCAACACGAATGGATTAAGTGTCGCAACCAATTGCCAGAGACAGCGCTCTCCCATCAGGAGCTCAGTTTAATCAAAGCAAATATGGGTCTTGTATTCGAAGCTATCAATAAGCCGGCGCCGTTCAGCTTAGACCCGGTGGGGACTTCCAATTTGGCCCGACGTCGAGCCAACCGCACCTCTCAATCCCCAAACAGTGAGTCGTCTGACAATTGATGATATTTTTTAGGCTTAATTTTAGTGTAAAATCAATTCTCCTATAATTGTATTAATATATCGATTATTGTTATCATTCCGTTCAGCGGTTTATTGTTTTTATTTTTTATTATAAGAAGAAAATAGTTTTAATTTATTTTTATTTCAAATCCATTTGAAGCACAAATAGAATCAATTGATTGTTATTTTGATTGTTTGACCGAATTTCTGAATTAGCAGTCGTTTAATACAAATCAATGATCTCCACAACGGTTTAGTTTAATTCAACTAATGTTTCGTCATTTTAACGCCAAATTGTCAAATATTTATTCATATTTTAATTATATATTTAAAAAGCATTTAATTCTATATATATTTTCGAACAAATATTTTGTTTTCCTTTTTCTTAAACACAAGTTTTGAATATTATTTTGAGTCACAATTACTCCGATTGAAAGCCATTTAAGTGAATGTTTGAAAATAGCGTTCAGTTCAACCAAAAGCCCATTATATGAGATTTTATTCTTCCCTTAGACATAGTTTTCTGTTTTAGGAACAAAGAAATAGATTTAAATTCTGAATCCCTTTAAGAAGTGACTGAAAAGAGACGCTAAATATGTTTATCATAACTGCATTTCAAAGAATCAGAGGTATATTGAGAGGAAATGCCCAAAAAATCTGTCAATTAATTGTTTTTGTGCCTTAATTTTTGCCATTTCTATATTTACTTACATTTTAATCAATTTAATAATAATTAAGAGAATTCTCTTTAATATAAGTTTTAGTCAAATCTAAACCAAATGTTTTGAATTCAATGTCTATTTGAGATTCAATTAAAAAACAAATATATTTATCATTAACTCAATTAAACTCTAATCCATAAGAATATTATTCTTCTCCGACTAATGTCTATACAATTGGTTTAATATTTATATATATTTGAAAACTATATTAACTTCTTTTGTGATCTATTATTGTATTAAACATTCCTTTCTATTCATAAATAATTCTCTTTTACACAACGATTGGTATCAAAATCATAATAAAATTGAATACATTTTTCTCCGAAACATATTTGTTATTAATATAAATATTAAAACTAATTAATAGTCGAAAAACTATTTAATATTTGTCCGCAAATTGTTATTAAACTCTAAATAATTGAAATTATTTTTAATTTTTAAACCAAAAATTGTTTTTTCAATTCTTTAATAAAGGATTATATTGAAACTTGCTAGTTTTCTTCAAGATGTAAGGGGAGGTATCTCCTAACGTGTCTAAGGGTAGCCCATCCATAATTCTAACAGATTTGCGATATTAGGCAATATATATGACAAAGAATGTGTTGGCCAATGACCATGCTCATTAAAGTAACTCATGTAAACTGAAATTAATTTTTCCTAATGACTAACATTTTCATCTGGAATATTGAATTTGGTATTAATTATAATCACGAGTTTCCTCTGAAATTAAATCCATTTAATTAAATGAAAACATTTGGTGTTAAGTAATGCGAGTGTTTCACAGTTTGGACAGACATTAGTGGACTCTCTTCAATACCAGTTACTTCTCAAAGTCTAATCGAGGAAAATGAAGAGTGTGACTTGCTCAATTGTTGCCCTTATCTTGCTCTTGTCCTTTGTAGGCATCCATTCCTCCAAAGTTCTGAGCAAACACACAGAATACCGGATTCAAGACAATGAGATCGACGACTCCCCCACCAAGTCCTCCAAAGTGTTCACTGAACACAAAGAAGTGGCCGAAAAGCCGATCGCATTGATTGTGAAGACAATCAGAAACTGGATTAAAGCAATTCCCGAATCAATAGTCACTCTATTGGTCCACTTTTTGTCCGCTTTTTTCGATGAGCACATAATTAGAGAAAAAGTCGAGCATTTCTTGGAAGGATTGACTCAACTCATTCTTAAGGAACTTCCTCCGCCTTATTCCGATTTCTTCGGCCAATTCTCCCAATTCCTCGATATGTTTGAATTGATTGGTTAAACCATTTTTTTTCTAAATAAATGTTTTGTTAAACCAATCATTGAATGTTTTCCGAATAAAATCAATTTTGAAATAAATGAATTTTCCAAGAGTATCCTTGCATATTTCATTACTAGATTTAAACTTTGAATTAGCTAGTTTGAATTTAGTTTGTTAAATTGCTCGATGTTTTCACGAACTTTAATGAAAAACTTTGGTTCTGTCATTTGATTTGATTTACTCAGAATCAAAATCAAATGAATTGCTTTCAATTAGTTTTCTATCAATTTGTTTAAATTTGTAGTCTTTCTCCGTAGAGAAACGCTGGCAAAGGAACGGAATATTGGGAAACACCTAAAAGTTTGGCTCTAAAAGAGTTTGCCACCAATTCTGATAATTTCATCACTCAATACATAACATAATATAACATAACTTAAAAAGACTTTATTTTGAATCAGTTTTACCTCTATTTGAGTGGAATTCTTATAACGAGTTAAGCCTTTTGTGAACATAAATATTGAAGTGTTTTGTAAACAAAAAACACTTTCAAAACAAATTGTATTCAAACAAATACTTAAATTAAAAGCCAAATGGTTTTGAAGTTCTGTACAAATGGTTTCAATTGTTATAACATTCAGTTCTGTCCACAAATTGGGAACCGATTCGGATGTGTTTCCTCTCAGAACTATGGAATCGCCGGTAAATTAAACCATTCCTCAGATGAAAATCAAATACAAAAATGATTTTAATTGAATTTTGTTTCCTCCGAAGGAAGCGGAGCTCTCTTTGTGTCCGATATATTGGACACCGATTTCGGGCCACGGATTGAATGCAAACGAGTTTTTCATTCAGTGAACGATCCGTTGTATGACTTGTGTTGGAGTGAAAGCCAACCCAACATCTTATGGACAGTCAGTGCCAACGGATTCATTCAGATCTGCGATCTTAACATTTCGACCGACAAAGCGATCGCTGCCTTCAAAGGACACGACCGGGAAATCTATTCCGTCAACTGCTCAGTACCGGAATCGCAATACTTTTTGACCACTTCTTCAGATTCTTCTGCAAAAGTATGGGATGTGATGACAGCCCAACCAATGCATACATTTGTTGGTCACGAAAATATTGTATATTGTGGTCAGTGGTCGCCATTAATCAAACAGACGTTCGCCACCGCTTCCGGTGACACAACTCTAAGAATATGGTCTTTAGAACAAAGAGAACCGACGCTAACAATAAGGGCTTCTTATGGTAATAAATATCATCTTTCAAAGTGTTATTAATTAAGAATTGTATTTCAGGTGAAGTCCTTTCATGTGATTGGAATAAATTCAATCAATTTGTGGTCACAACGAGTGATACAAACGGTTTAATAAATATTTGGGACATAAGGTCTCCGCTCAACCCTTTGCGGACACTCTCTGGACATTCAAAAGCTATAAAATGCGTAAAATATTCGCCATTTCGGGAGACATTTATCGGTTCTGTTTCTTACGATATGACGACCCGTTTGTGGGACACCAACTCAAACGACGGACTCTTATTCACATCTCAAGAGCACAAAGAGTTTGTCTATGGCTTTGACTTCAACCGTCAAATCGCTGATCGAATGGCCGACTGTTCGTGGGATCAATTCGTTCACATCTTCTCATATTCGCCGCAATTTATATCAAGAAATCATTTGTGAGACAAAACATAAGACTTTTATTTAAACAAATCATTTAATTGAAGACAAAAAGAGATAATTAATTAAAAGATAACAAACATTGAAATAACTGATTATTCGCTCAAATATTTGAGAATAAAAGTCAATGAGTTGACAGTCGTTACGTCGGCGACAATCAACTCCTGTCCGTCAATTAATCCGAGCTCTTGGAGTGTCTTCTTTAGGTTGGGTCGAGTCATCTCTTCAATTGTGGCCACAGTTTTCATGTAAAGAGTTTTAGTCTTTTGATCGGCAGTGATGGTCACAATTCCGGGTCCTTTCATTTGGAACTCATTCATAAGGAATTCGATGACGTATTCGAGTTTGTCATTCGGTTTGAATTTAATAGTCTTCGGAGTATTGGAGCAGACAATGCAGTCCTCCTTCTTCTCTGACTCATAAGAATAGGTATAAATCCCTTCGCTGTCATTGAATATCATATAATTCTTGAGATAAGGGGCACAGGAGGTCACTATTTTGAAGGCTTCTGTGGCACAGGAGGCGGCGATTACCGCATTAGTTGAGGCCACCGCAGGAATTATGTGTTTGATTACCCCCTGAGTCAGTCTATAGTTGACGCCCTCTATATTGAACTCTTGAGCCCTTTCGAGAGACTTCTCGTAAATCCATTGCAAATGGTTTGGATCGTCGCCATCGATGGACACCTCTTCGCCAAACGGCTTCTCTTTTGGCCACAACAAGACCTTCACGTATTCTATACAGTGTTCGGGAAGTCGTGGAGTGTGTGCTATCGTACAGAGCGGGTAATTGACTTGTGGTGGGAACAGATCTAAATGGCATTCCATACAAGGAGTGCCATAACCGGGAAGAATGACTCTGGCGTTGCCTTTAAAGCCTTCGGTGCCGCCATCGATAAGCGGAACCGTCGACAGGACTTCACCCGTCTCTGTGTCCAACTCTAAGAGGCTGTAAACCATGGAATTGATCCAACGGCGCGCTACTATCGAATCCAAACCACAGACAATGATCTGAAACTGTCGATAGAACTGTCGATCGAAGTCTTGTATGGCTTTGTAATGAGGGGTAACCACACAGCCCTCTATGCGGGACATAATGAACTGTGCGGCCACTTCGGCCTTTGGACGGCCGACGTCTTTCTTACGGAACAGAAACTGTCGGTTCAGATTCGAGACATCAATTGTGTCCATATCTATGACATCGATACTCATAAATCCCATTAATGCCAAGTCTTTGAGGAGTTCACAGCCGAGACCACCGGCGCCGACGACTAGCACTCGACACTCTTTCAATCCCTGCAATACTTCGGGCGAACCAACAAAGCCTTCGACAACAAACGGACCCATCCTTTCGGTAACTTTACTCACATGTGACCAACGTTTCGACGAATCTATTGATGTCATAACTCTTTGACATAAACAACAAAATCAATACAAATATCAAAAACTCTTCACTCAATTCAATGTCTTCACAAAAAATTACTTAATTTTTGGAAATCTTTACATTTAATTCATTCACAAACGA
>JAQGBD010002212.1:0-11017 GCA_034698165.1 Punctoribates punctum
TGTTTCACAAATTGTTTCACAAATTGTTTCACAAATTGTTTCACAAATTGTTTCACAAATTGTTTCACAAATTGTTTCACAAATTGTTTACTCCATTTCTCTATAAATCGTTTATTTAATAGCTTTTAAATCACTAATAATTTGTTTATTTTTATACAAAAATATTGTTTATATTCCGAATTCGATTCAATAAATCCAATTGTTTTTAATCAAAATTTACTTTAATTAATAATTCGTTTGATATCTTCCTCTGAATTTCAGTTTAAATTAACAGAAAATTGATTCTCAATGTTATCTTAGAATCACTTTTAGAATAAATATTGGATTAACTCATAAATTGGTGAAAATTAGTTTAATTGAGTGCTAAGAGTATTAGTTATGTTTGAATACATATACTTATTATTTACAAAATTAAATATACTTTTAATTCACTCCAAACTATAAAGGAATGAATGAATAGATTATATCCCAAATCAAAGGGAGCTCTCAGTAGTTGTGCTCATATCAGAATTGGTATCCTCTTTGCCCTCCTGTTCCTCAGTGAGAGTACTGTTTTGACTTTTAGCAGAACTCCTCTCACTTATCACTCCATATCCCGGTTCAAAATTATCAACAGGACTGACTAATCCGGCGCCAAATCTAAGGACATGACTATCGATCCAAGGTCTTAAGTTAGCCATATTAGTATAAACTCCAGGAACACCAGGTTTTCCGCAGCCGACGCCCCAACTAACGAGACCAACAACTTTCCAAATTCCTCTGACATCGCAAACGAGACCACTTCCGCCATCGCCTGTCATTCAATCAATAAATTAATAAAAATGATTAACTTTATCAGTAAATTGAACTGACCTTCACAGGCGTCTTTGCCCGGCTCTCCTCCGGCGCAAACCATCGATGGATGTAAGTGATAATTATATCCCAACCGAGTCCTTCTTAAAGCGTGTTCGCACTCTCCATGACTTAGAACTGGGACATCTACTTTGGTGAGGACACTTTGAAATTCACCCTGGTGTCCAAAAGAGTTCTTTCCCCAACCGCTGACAAAACAGCGCTGTCCCGCGAATTTCTCAAAGGGTTCGGGCAAACAAATCGGTGCGATATGTGGCGAATGATTTATTTCAACGGGAGATTCCAGTTTTATGAGTGCGATGTCGTTCAACAAATTTCCAGCGAAGAAATCAGGGTGAACTATTATGTCCTCGATATATTTCTCTACATAAGGATAGAATTCGTCCTCTCTGTGGACATCCCATTCTCCGAGTCTTACTTTCAGATCTTTCGGATGGAATCTAAGAAAAAAGCGTTAAATCAAATGAGTTTATAATAATTGAAATACTTTTTGAGGCAATGAGCGGCGGTTACGATGAAAATCGGAGAAATAAGAGCTCCGCCACAAACATAAAGACTATCTGCGGGTCCGAGTCGTTTGAGTATAGCTGCCTGCCAGGGGAATTCCCCAAATTCTGTTGAACTTTCGTGATACTGAAGATTTTGAACTCTTCCGTGAATACCGACGGCATGTCTTCGACCGCAGACTCCGTATCTCTCCTGACCCCCAATGCCTTCGAGTGAATGCAGTGAAGCCTCGGGTCTGAAGCTTTGATAGGAAGGCTCTGGTCTTAATGGCTGTATAGAGGGATAGTCGGGCTTAAGTGGAACCGGTATTTGGGGACTCAACGGTCTGTTTGTGTATTCATTCAAATCTCTGATAGGATTCAAAGGTTTTGGAGCAAAACCATAACTCGATTGAACTATTTGTGAGGGAAATGCTTCAAAAGGTCGCGGAGTATAATGGGTTTCATATTTATGGGGTCTCTCGGGTTTGCCATAACTGGGAATTTGTTGAACTATTGGTTGAAATTGATTTGTAAACCGTTTATTGAATTCATTCGAATCGTGAATCTGAGGGTTTGGGTAATTGAAAGCCATTTGGAAATCAGGCGATTGAATTTCGGGGATATTGTCGACAACGGGATGTTGTCTGCAACAAGTCCTGAGAACACCACAACCATCTGATCGGACGCCTAACATACGCGCCAATACTTCGTCCGCATATTGAGGGGAACTCTAGTAATGGCATAAAATATATTTGTTTTAATTAATTATTAAATTATCTTCAATTCTATGAAGAATTCTATTCATTTGTGAATAACTTTTTATAAGAGCAAAGAAATAATTGCTTACATTGTTGTGAGACTCAGTATAGGAGTGTTGACTCTGACTGACTATATGGTCGTCATTACTTCTTTCATCAATAGGTAGATATTCTTCGAATGGATTTTGATGAGATTGTGGTCTTTGAGCATAAGAATGAGGAACAGGGACTGAAAACTGCTTCAAAATCGATTGAGCCGTTTGTAAGTTCTGAATGTTTGGTGATTTGAAACCAGAATTCTTGGCTTCAGTCAAATACCCGTTTTTGCACATATAAAAGGGTACACAAACACAGCCCACATTTGAGGCCAAACTATTGTAACCATTTTGTGGTTCGTATCCGAATCCCTGTTTTCGGGTCGGTTTCTTTCCTCCGAGACTAGCGGTCAGACCTTGAAGTGCGGCTCCAATGAAACGCTGATCTTCGGGACGAGGAATATGTTTCTGAACTGATTGAGAGAAACCGTTTTGATTGTATGGCGAATAAGAATTTTGATCCGCAAAGGACTGGAAGTCTTCATTTTGTTTGGAGGGCTGTTCATCAGAATCGTGTTTATCGTTACCAAAGCCCACAATAGGAATAAATCCTTTGATTGACAATTCTTTGTCATTTATTATTCTGGGTTCACGACCTCCATCACCATTACTGGCAAACAATTGGTCCAAATCTAAAGACTTTGCACTCCTTCCTATTGATTCAATTTGGCTCTGATTTTGACTCAATTCGGTTGAATTTGCATCAATTGTAGCAAAGGTTTGATGATTAGCCAAAGAACTATTATCTGGATGAGTTTGTGAGTCGTGAAACCATTGCTGATCAGCTATTATTTGAGTCCAACTAATCGTCAAAACAAAGACTATTGAGAATAAGTTGCGACACATTTTCGATAACGAAAACCAAAGTCCTTAATGACTGGAAGTGATCTGAAATTGTGTTAGAAATTAAAAGTTAAAACTTTCGTTGAATCTCATGGTTTGTAACATTTTATACAATGTTTTGCATTTCATTTCGTCTAAAACTCAAATCTCTGGAACGGAATACAAGGATATGATATTTGACTTCAACTTTCTTTCATTAGAAAAATGAAATCTCTTTTGAATTTCTTCCTTTCAAAGAGAAATTGACATAAATTTGATTAAAATTTTTGAAAATATTCGTGATTTCAATCAATTCTAAACAAATATCGAATACTATAACAAGATTTTGAAATAAATAATTGAAAATTTTGGAAATAAAGTATTGAATGAAAGACTTGAATACAGATATATAACAAACCATTGCCTTTGAATAGAGTTTGACTTACTTTTGGAGTTCTTCTGAATTGCAAATAGATTTTGGTCTGAATTTTTCGAGGCCTGAATCGAGTTGAAGATGTGGTGAGTACTCAATAGTTGTGAGACTAAGTTTATATACTCGGGTGCAGTAATGCCAGTCTTAATGCCAGTCCTATTGTCAAAAAGCAGGTCAGCATAAAAACCAATCGTTTAATGAACTTCTGGTTTACATAATATAAGAATCGTTTAAAGAGAAAAGTTTTGGAAAACCCAAACTATTTTCACTGAAAACTATCCGAAATCTCTCATTAGTTCTGGTTTTGGACAACAATTTTATTCTTTGATTACATGAGTTTCAGAAACTTTTGCAACGATTTCTCCGTTGATATTCACCAGACTTTCATTTTAAAAAAATTAATTTAAAATATTTTCCCGAAATTATTTAAATCATTGATCTTTTCGTTAAAATTTGGAATAACCAAGGTTCCAAATTAACCGAGTTATATCAGTTACCTTAATTTGTTTATTTTTGTCATTTTCACCAAATATTCATCAAAAATCCATTTTATATAAAAATATAGATTTCTATAAAAGACTTCTGATATTAAAATGAAATGATTTTAGAAAAACCTGGAAAATAATCAAGCAAAATTCAATTCTCTGTGTCAAACAGTCTATAGATTTTGGTTTCCAATAGTTTCTAAACTTTAACTTTTCTGATTGCAATAAACTGAATAAAGGGATTCCCTTCCATTTAGAGATCGGTAATCCTAGTGAAAATGAGCTAGCAACATTGAAAATTAATATGAAAAATGTGTGAATCTCTGAATTCATTTTTAAATTATTTGAATCGATATTCAAATAAATGCTTTTCAATGAAAGTGTGAACTATTTGTGAATTTTGAAAATAACATCGAAACTGAAAAACAAACTTCAGGGCAAATATACTTTACTATCGTTTGTTTGGGTCCTCTCTTTTGGATTTTGTTTTTGAATTTACTATTTTGCCAAAAGTTATTCAATTGACTCGATTTCAGAGCAATTTTCGTAATTTTCAAGTTTAAGATTCAGTAGAATCCGGTTCAGTATTACCTACTTTTCATAAATAGATTAGAAGACAGTTATGCACTGGAAGTGCAATACAAAGTGTACTTATTTAGAGCTCTGACCCAAATTACATTACGGGGAAAGCCAGACATCAAAACCATTTGTTTTTTGATCTGATGCGTGAAAATTGTAACAAATCTTCAGAACAAAGGAAAAGAAAAAAATCGTTTAAAATATTTTATTGATTGAAATATTGATTATAAGTAAAGGTTTTTCTAAAATATTTTACATTTAATTAAAATAGAAATTAATTGGAAATAAATATCATCTGAATTCGGGTTTGAGTTTCCAAACACCAGTTTTGTCAGGTTTTCGGAAAAAATCACACAATTGGTAGAGCATTGACTTGAAGACAGCGCTCTGATGAGCCGGCAGTTTATCTTTGAAAGCATCCAACAATTCCTGAGTAGTGGCCTCACCCGAGTTGCCGACACTTGCCTTCGATTGAAACGCAATATAGTTTCTGATATCACCTAAAAGAGTGTCATATTCTTTATCGACTCCATTGGGTTGAGTACTTCCCACTTCCGAAGAATCGCTTTCCATTTGAAACTTATTTCGAGCTTTAATTTCGTTCATCAAAGAAGTGGAGGAATGGGTCTCTTCTTCAGAGCCAGCGCTAAATTTTCTCTTTTGTCCGAATTTTTTCGAAGTGGAAGCGCTGGACAACGAGTTAAGAGCTGACTGACCGCTAAAACATTGTTCCCGAGACCTCTTTAGTGCAGTGATGGCCTGTTTGGCAACAGTTTCGGCCTCTCTCTCGGCTAAAGCGAAATCTGGAGTCGAAGTCGACTCAATCACGTCGTGCTGTAGAGCCGACTGAACTTTGGATCGTTTGAATAACTTCTTGAGGACATACTCGTCCTCTTCGTTCGAGAGTTTTTCGGGCTTTACTTCTCTATAGACGTCTTGTTTAACCAAATATTTGATTCTTTTTCCTTCAAATTTTGTCCCCTTTTTCTCTTTCTTCTGTTTAATAGATTTCAGACAACATTTTTGGTTGGAATCATTGATCGGAACATCAGTTGAGGCACAGCTTTTTGGTTGAAAGGATTGAGTGCTATCACAACAATTGGGTTCAGTTTTGATGTCTTTGTTGGCAAACTTTTCTGCAATCATTTGACTCAGAATTTTCGCTCTGTTTCTCAATTCTTCCACTTTTTCCGGCGGAAGTTCCGATTCTTTAACTTTTGGTTCAGTCTTTTGTTTTTTAGTTTTAGGTCTGACCTTAATTTCAGAGTCAGTTCCCGCGAATATAGCGCTCGACTCAGTTGTGTTTGAGTCGGAGCCTAAAGTGAATAATTCGTGTAAATCATTGGTTTTGAAAAATCGTCGCTGTTTTGGGTCTTTGAGGACTCGATTAGTCAGATATTGCTTAAAGATCTGTCGGTGATATATCTTCTCCTCAACCGTTCCCGAAGACAAGAGTCGATAAATGGTGACGGACTTGTTTTGGCCGATTCTCCAACACCTTTCTCTCGCCTGAACGTCAGTGCTTGGGTTCCAATCCGGATCATAAATGAGAGCTCTGGTGGCACCGGTCAGGTTCACACCTATTCCTCCGACGCGTGTCGTCAGTAAAAATACAAATATTTTTGGATCTGAATTGAACTGATTTATGAGCGGTTGTCGTGTTTGGACAGAAGTGGTTCCATCCATTATAAGATACGAATAATTCTTGTATTGGAGGAAATTCTCTAAGATTTTGATCATTTGTCTGCTTTGTGTGAATATAAGGACTTTATGGCTCTGTTTGTGCCATATTCTGAGCAGAGCGTCGACGACAATCATTTTTCCGGATCTCTTATAATACCCGAAGTCTTGTTTGCTTTGATTTAGTTCTGAGCTCTTATTGAAAAGATTCGGATGATTACAGATTTTACGCAAATTTATTAAACCAACAAATATTTGAGTACTTCCTCTCATTATCTCTTTGACTGCAGAGGACTCGATGTAAGACTTGTAAAGCTCTCTCTGTTCGTCAGTGAGTTTGCAGAACAAGACCTGTTCGTTCTTTGAGGGCAGTGCCAGACAGGACTGCACTTCGCTTTTCATTCGTCGCAATAAATACGGTTTAATAGAGTCGCGAAGAATTGTCGCCATTTTGTAGGCCACTTGAATTTGAACGGGAGAGGCGTTGGCGTATCCGCCCTGAGTTATGGGAACAGCAAAGTGTTCCATAAATATCTGCAAAGTTCCTAATTTTCCCGGATATACAAAATCGAAGAGTGACCACAACTCTCGCAAATTGTTCTGAATGGGAGAACCCGACAAAATCAGACGATGAGGAGTTCCAAACAGTTTGCAGGCGTGAGTCACCTTAGCCTCAGGATTACGTATTTTGTGGCCCTCGTCCAGAATCACGTAATGCCAGTCGAGTCTCAACAGTTGCTTCTGATGGGCACAGACTCCAGAATAAGAGGTGATTAAGATTCCGTTTGCTTTGTTTATTCCTCTAATGAGTGTCTCCTTTTTGCCACTAAAAGAACCCGTTTGGTGCAGAACAGCCACTCGAAAGTAAGGCCACCACTTATGGAACTCAGCCACCCATTGATGCATAACAGTCGCCGGACAGACCAATATAACCGGTCCTAAAGTTTTGTATAAATCACGAAAATCGTGAAATCGGGTGCAACTGAGGCCACACAAGAAGGCTATTATTTGAATAGTCTTTCCCAAACCCATCTCATCGCCAACTATTCCCCCGCAACCCAATTGGTGTAATTCCCACAACCATTTAACCCCCGTCTGCTGAAAGGGGTAGAGTTGGTCCCAAATTCTTTTGGGTATTTGGAAGCCATTGTCGAGTTTCACCATTTCTTCCAAGTTTTTAATCTCCGTTCCGTCCGAACGAATGTTTTGGTGCTTTTCTAATAATAATTGTTTTCTGTATTCTTTGATTCTCTTTTTGAATGAGTGGTCACTTCCGTCGTCTATCACTCGCTTTCGAACACTTTTTTTCGTTGCTTTCGATTCTTTGCTTTTATTTTCTCGTCTTTTGGTTTCCTTTTTATCTAATACTATGTCTTCTTCGGAATCGTATTCGACATCTGGTTCTTCATATTCCTGGTGGTCATCACTTTCGTAGTCATCGCGTGAAGGCTTCCATTCATCGGAGTCTTCGTATTCTTCTTCATTAAAGTCATTATCATTAGTGTCCAAATCATTGGAATCGCCGACAATTTCATTGATTTTATTAAATTCATCGAAATATTTATTTTCTTCTTTGAATTCTAGAGAATCACTATTCGATGCTTTACTCCGATTATCACCGATTCTATCGAAACGACTCTTGTTTTCTGACTTCAGGTCCTGAAGAGCGGAACACTCGGATTCCGATTCATTTGAGTGAATATCAAACACTTGGGTCAGAGTTCTCTGATTTGGAGTATTGTTGTCTCCGTCGAGAGCTCTGTCGACCTGAAGCATAACATTCTCTTCGTATATGTTTTGGTCGAAAGCAGTGATCCCTAAATCCCTGAGTTCTGAGTCTTGTTCTGAGACTTCCAGACACGGAATAGCCTTCATATCGATATGAATTTTCGGACATTTCTTCGGCTTTTTATCGCATTTCTCTTCTATGAGATGATGGCTCTCCTCTTCGTCGTCATCTTCTTCTGCTTCTGAGTCCTCTTCCTTTGGGTTTAAATTATCCACAACTGAGTTGTTCTCCATTTTTGGTCAAATTTATTACACAATTAGAATCAAAATTCAGATAATGATTAAGAAATTCACAAATTGGGCCCAAATTATAGATAATTGATATGAATTGAAATAAATTAATTCATTTATTTAAGTCTTAAATTTTAAGAACTGAATTCAAAAGCATTTTAAAAACGATTAAAGGACTCAAGAATTTCAAAATATGACGAAAGGCCACCGATTTATCAAAACTATCAAAAACATTGTTAACTCGAAGGGAGGGTTGGCTTCAAATCCGTGATATCTCTGCTGAAGAGGGGCTTCATTTTTAACTCTCTGATAACGTTTTTTGCGGATCCATTCATATGGAAAGCACTTCATATGAGTTAAAACACCAAAAAAGACATAAACATTGAAAAACAGAAACCCTTATGTTTTATACAGATTTAGGGCCAATGTTTGATACAAGACATTGAGTGCAATGAATAATTGAATTTAATTTTCTAACAACCAAATTGGCGTTCAGTACATTTGACACAAGTTTTCGCATTTATCTTAATATTTGTTAATTAATATTAATTACTCGACAATCAATTGGAGGACAAAATGGATGCCCGACAACGACTCAATCAATTGCGAAGATTTAAGTCCAAAATAAATAAGAAACGATTGACTGATTTGAGAGAATTGATTCACAGAAATGACAGAAACGACAACAAAAGTGTTAAAATCAATAAAAATAAAAGAAAACCCGTTAAGACTCGAATCGGGTTTATGACCAAAAATAACAATCAGATGAATAGACGACAACCACTTAATAACCAAAACCGTCGCAGAGATGATCGGAAGCCGACAACTAATGTAAGATTTCTTTTGACTGACTTTTCAATTGAGTTTGACTTCACTCACACCAGAAAAGAGTTTTGTTAGACGAGAGACAAAGATTACCGACAGTTGTGGTCGACTTTTCCCAAATAGAGGACAGGACTCCAACTCTTCCTTCGGTTGGTATATAAATCTGTTTATAAAAATGTTGTTTTCTAAAGAGAAACTCAAAATCTGTTGGAATTGTTTTTTGATGACTAGAGTCAAGTCGCGAGTCATTCAAAGTATTCCTCGGGATCTCTTCGAAGACCTAACGCTACAAATGAACCCAAGAATTCAGTTTTGGTTTCAAATTTGAACGAAACGATTACCGACTCAGACATCAAAGTAAATGTTTTGACAATATTTGAGAATAATTCTAATTATTGACAACAATTTATTTGAATGTCAGGAACTCTTCGGCGAAATCGGTCCGATTGTGAGGTCGTCGAAGATCAACAGTTCTGTGGCACTCATTGTTTATCGCAACCAAATGGATGCCCGAAAGGCCTGTCAAACATATCACAACCGACTCTTGGATGGAATGCCGATGCAATGCAATACTCTGAGCCTTTCCAGTGATGAGTACGCCATCGAAACTGAGCCTAAAAGCCGATCCACAAACTCGAAGCCGATATCTCTTTTGGCGTCACAACTGAAACAAATAAACTCAATATATCCGGAAACCAGAGGTCAGATCTCAGCCAAAAAGAGGAGAAACCGATCCAACGCTCGTTTCGTTTCTAACGTTTAATATATGTTTCGATTGCTTTCATCTTTCAATTCATCGAATGATTAAAACCTTTTGATTTAAAACACAGTTTATTATAAAATTAATTATTTGTTTGTTTTTATATGAAATGAGAAATCTTTTGAGTGAATTAGTGTCGAGAAATGAGTTTTGTGTTCATTCAATCTTAGTTTGAAGACTAGGAAACGGTGCAGAACCGGTTCTGATGATTATTATGACTTCTGTGTCCACTATTAGATGAGTGGCTTTGAGTACTGGTGTGAGAGCTGGACGTCGAGGACAGAGCTTTTGATAAGTTATCACAAGAGAAGAGTGCTTTGGCTTTCTTAACGATAGTCTTTTTCTCCTTCGGGGACCGATACTGATGCCGGGAAGGCCTCCAAGACATGGTGTAGTTGGGCAGTGATGAGAATGATATCAGACATGATTTAAGTGTTTTCGGGAGTGGGAGCCGTTCTATGCTATAGACTGTGGTTCGCGAGACAATCGCTCGACAACACAACTCTTGAAGGGATAGAACTGAGACAACAAACGTTAGAATTCAACTCAATCTCAAAGAGAGGACAGAGAGGACAGACCCGTATTCATCCGCATTAAGTTTTCCATTCCGTTTCGCTGTAAAGCCATTCGAGATAACTATTGAATCAAATATAAGTAATCATTTGAATCAAAGGAAATATGAGAGGAATACCTCAGCGCAGGACTCCCTTATGTTGTAATTACAGAGAGGGCTGACTTCAAAGAACGTCATATTATGTTTGTTAGCGTAAGTCTCAGCCGTATATTCGCTGACTTGTCGTCTGAACGCTAAGTGAAGTCGATTTCCGACTAATATTTTTGGGACTCCGGGGATGTGCTGACAAATGACAGCATTGAAAACAATTAACACTTTTTACTACAAAACGATTTACTAAATACCTCTTCGATCTGACGAAGCCATCGGTCGAGACCGTTGAATGACCACCGATTAGTGATGTCATAAACTAGAATCACTCCCTGCGCTCCTCTCGAGTACGACCTGAAGATGGTTTCGAACCTTCCCTGACCCGATGCGTCCCATACTTGAAGGCGAACTCTTTTGCCGTCCAAAAGAATATTTGTTGTCTTATAACCGACGCCAGGGTTTCGGCCGAACGACGGCTCCTCAGAAGAGTGGTCTTCGTCTAAGTTATTCAGAATCTCATCCTTTCCAACGTCTGAATCGCCGACTAATAAGAATTT
>JAQGBD010002213.1:0-11012 GCA_034698165.1 Punctoribates punctum
TCAGATGAATAAGATATGGCTCTCGAAGAATAAGAATAACCAACAAAAAATAGCATCAGATTCTTCGCTGTATTACAAATGTTTAAAAACTGTAATAACTCTTAAAAACCATTTATTAGTCATTCGCTGAAAACTTAAAATTCAATAATAAATTCAATTTATTTGTTATCTTGGAATTGAAATAAAACAATTAGCCAGCAAATAATGAGCGAGGACGACTATAACCAGTGTAATTGTGTGAAAATATTCCTGATTGTATTTCACCTGGTTACGATTTGCTATCTTTTCTATCAGTTTTTGAACGTTAACTACCTTGATGACATCGCAGGTTTGTGCTAGCTAATTCCTGTATAATTATTTAGCAACTCATTCTATCCTAGGTCATGAAATATTTTTCATCGTGTTCCTTTTAGTGTTTGATTTAATTGGCCTAGCTGGAATAATAATGGACCACGATATAATAATAATTATTTGTGCCATGCTCAAGGTGGGCGTGGTCATTTATTTAACTATTCTATCCGAGAACCCCTTGTCACTTTTTGGCTTGGTCAAACCGACCCTCATGTACCTCCACTGTCAGACTATTGAAAGAGGCAAAACTTTAGCAAGCACAATCGACGTCTGAAGAATACACCTTGATCATCTCATTTAATTAAAGATTTTATTTCATGTATTTTATGTCATTCAATTTGATCATGGTAATGAATTTGAATTTTTATTACTCCATAAGTTAATGTAGTATTAAATGCGCTTGCTCAATCAATTGAACTTTTTTCAATTTAGCAAGCTACTTAAAACAAGTTTACTTAAATAAACTTGGCAGTAAAAATGCTTATTATTCTGTTTAAGCATGCTCAATGGAAAGCCGTTAAAATAAACAAGGTTATTTTTAGGAAACACTATCACTAAACTGTGGTTTCCCTCATTCTGTTCAATATTAGTATTGATTGAAGACTACCGACAAAAAAAATGTCGGATGAAAATGCACCAAGATCAGTTTGTGTGAAAATCACTCTCATTTGCCTCAATTTAGTGGCTATTAGTGTTATGGTTGCTTTGCTTTTATTGCAAGAAAAGAGCTGGGTCATTACAAATATCATTATCTACACTGAATCATTTATTAGAAAAGGTTTGTACTTGTTCATTTTCATTGTAAACTTTCACATACGTTGACAAAAACACAGAATGGATGTCGTGTGCGATTATATCACTGCTAATTCTTGAAGTAATTGGCCTAGCTAGTGTTATTACGGAGAATTTGTGCCTGGTTATTATTAGCGGTATCACCAAGATGGTCCTGGCTTACCTGTCTTACCTGGCTTGGTATCTTGGAACTTTTACGCGTCCGATGACATTCTTTGAAATGGTCCAGCTCATTCTAATGTGCCAGTTAATCTTGGACATAAAGAAGAGGCAAAAGGAAGCAAGAACCAAAGCCATCTAAAATGTCTAAACCCAAAGTTAACTTGGTTAATTGAGCTTAGGTTTGTTAAACTGAGTTGAGTTGAATTGGCTAGGTAATTAGGTGAGGATTTTGAGCTTGCACATTTTTGTTTTTGGTGCAACAGAATAATTGAATTAAAGTGAAATTATTTGATATTTTATTATTTAACAAGTTAATTAAAGTTCACTGAAATGTTCTTGCTGATTTATGTTTACTTTTGATGCAAAAAATAACCATGAACATGAATTCATACAATAAACATGAACCAAATTAGCTCTTGAAAGAAAGGCTGTATTTTATTGATAACAAAAAGTTTAGCTTGTTCAAATAATAATTTCAATGTCTTTATTTTGGGATATTGTCTCAAGTGGACTTTTGAATTATCTTGCATATTTTGGAATATTATTTTGAGACATTTTGTTGAATTTTAAAAACAAATATAAATGAATTACTTTATCTTGCTAATTTCCCTTCAATTAATTGAGTTTTATTATTTCCAAATTAACCCAGTTTGATTTAATTAAGTCAATGTCTGGTTTTTGCTAAAATGGGAATTTTTATCCGCAATATCCGTAACTTAATTATCTTTCGTAGAATTAAACGACAAACTACCGGATAATTGAACTTGGTGGAAATGCGCTTGCTCACAGCAGATTTATACACGAAATTTCGCTGATTTGTATTTTACCAAGCTCATAAAATGATGGAAAATGTGTTCTAATAATTGTGTGAAAATTTATTTGATCGTGGTACACCTTATTCAAATATTTATTGTACTTGCTAGTTTATTATGCATAACTTTGACTTATAATAAGCTTGCTTCTTTTAATCAAATTACCCTTTTAAAAATTCTATTCCTGATCTTGCTCGTTTGGTTTTTCGATATCATAAGCCTCATGGGAATTATCATGGACAATGATATCGTGATTATTTTAAGTGCAATGGTCGAAGTGGGCATGGTGATTTTCGCAACAATCCTGCTTGATAATCTGTTCTATTTAATCGGGCTGACCACGCCCACCCTGATGTACTTGCACTGTCAAACAGTTGAGAAGAGGGTGAATGTTGCAAGTACAATTGAAGTTTAATTAATATTTCAAATTAGAATTAATGTGAAAGTTGACCTTGATCACATTCGAAGTAAAATTATTCAAATATATTCAAAATCAAATGAGTTAAGCAATGATTTATTGAATTGACGTCAATTTTTCAAAGATGAGCAAGGTCTTTATGTCTTATTTATATAAGAAGAGTAAATAAACCACCTTGCACATACCAAGAAATGTTTTTAATCGAATTTTGAAAATCAATTGAAAAATATTTTTATCTTATGATCGCTGAGTTTTAGATAAATAACTTCATATCAAAACATAACTTGAATTTATAAACTAGCAAATTATGACCTGTTTCAATTGTTTGAAGATTACCCTGATCGTTTTCCATATAATCACTTTTTCGTGTGTTCTTGTTACTATTTCAATTATATTGAACAGGAGTTATTCTGAACAAGGTGAGATTATTGATTTTTTATTGATAAATTAAACAGTGAATTATTGAATTGAATTAATCAATTTTGTTCTAGATAAACTTGCGTATTCATTAATGGGCATTTCTTCGCTCATTGTGGACCTGTTCAGTTTATACGGAATTGTAAAAGAGACCAAGTGCATAATTCTAATTTGTTCTGTTGTTTATTTCATCATGGTTGTCTTCTGGATTTTATTGACGTCTAATGTTGCCTTGATCACTGGACTGATCAGACCGATATTAATCTATCAAATGTACAAGATCATTGAGAGCCGGGACGACATATCGAGCACAACTCCGTCTGTTGATTTGACTGAAACTTTGGATATTTAATTCAATTGTACAAGATAGAAATTTCACTGCTCATGTATAAATGAAATGTTCTGTTATGTAAAAAGGTTATCCATGTAAACTGCCTTGTTCAATTGAAAATCAATTTAATAACAATAAATGACAAGAACTACCTAAAACTACTATTTTTAATTGATCTGGATGAAAATTACAAAATCGATTGTTGTAAGATCAATTAGGTTTTCTGGGAAATATGCTAGGAACAATTATTATGGTAATTATTTTGAATGATTTAATTACTTTAATAAATCGACCTAGATTGATCCAAAACAATTGAAAATATCGGTTCATTTAAAAAGAAATTATCCAGGTTTATTTTGAAACAATAAATTTTTAGAAATTTTTTCCCTAAGTACAAAATCATGGATTTTTTTCAATTGGATAAATTTGCCAACTTTGAATGTGATATAAATATGGCTTACCAAGATACACCACAAATGTTTGGATTGGACCTGGATATGATGGGAAATTTCACGTTCACCTGGCCAATGGCTGTGAGTGAATAAAATAAATATAAATCAACTTGTTAATTAAACTTTTACCAAGCTAACCGGCCAAGAGTTGAATATTCTTTGCAGTCCGGCATTATTTATTTTGAAAGACCTTGTTCGTCGCACGGGATGGGGGTGAATTTTATCTTGTTGAAATATGAATGTAAAATTAAAATTTTGAATTCAAAGGGCAATTCCATTCGCATCAATGGATCCAGATGCTTTTCTTATTATAAATGGAACAAGATTCTCACCATATATGAATTACTTATACAATAGAGTAAGCAGTAATGGCCAAGAAGGAATAGTAAGGCAAGGTAATATTTTCAAAATTTTGCCTGAAAAAATCAAATGAGTGACCAAGATAAGATTTCCCAGGCCTTAAGATTACCCGAGGGTAAAGTTTTCCAACAAAATAATTAGCGAGTTCTTACTTTACCTCTCTTGACCATCAATGTTATGAAAGTCTTTTTGGAATGGAAATTAACATGGTCAATTTTAATTTTTAAAAAGAAAATTGATGTAGGAATCGATACAAATAAATTGGATGGTTCACTGTTAGACAACATGGAAGTTGTATATTCCCAGGTTAATCCGACCGTGGCCATACTTGGCGGGATCTATCCTTCAACAAGAACAAATTCGTTCTGGGCAATTCTCAATGTTTTCAGTCTTGAAGTATCTATTTTTTAAACTTGTAAAAAATCATCAACTTTTATATTTCCAGATATGGTTTTTAACCTTGCTCACATTGCTTTTAACTCCAATGATACTGACACTGAACCAATTTACCATGTCGAAAATAAACAGGTACAAATATTTTACAAAAGTATAAGTTAACAAGCTCAATCTTCAAAGGAAATATCCAATTATTTTATTCGGCTCATTTTTCTGGTTGGTGATAACGGCCATGTTTACATGTTAGCAAGCTCAATTTTCTAAAAATTGAAATTGAAATTATCTTGTTCGAATTCCAGCCTTCAACATTTCGTCCAATAAGTTGAATAACTTTACTTTGATGAAAATAATTGGAATTCTATTAATGTTCAAGTTCATTTATCTGACTCTATTTTCTTGTGAGATATTGTCGATAAGGATTGAAGAGAAATATCATACAATCGGTTCTATCCAAGATATAAATGAAAGACCTGACCTCGAAATTATGGTTAATTTGCCAGTTGAAAGTCTGACTGCGTTCCAGGTAATTTTTAATCGAGGATCACCACGATAGGGGTGGTAAAGGGGTTTAACCAGTTCCTCCCCCTTAAGAATGGTAAAAATGGTCCTAAGCTTGATTAAGCCTAATTCAAGCTTGTTAATTAAGTTAAATTTCAGATAATAATAGCCAAGATCAGAGGGGGTTCCATATTTTTATTTTGTCGGTGTGGGGAGGTCGGGCTGACCCCCTTGGCCACTTTTGGCTTAAATCATTTTCATTTGACCAGAATCTCGAAACTGCAAAAACAATTGTAAAAAGAATTTCCGAAAACGGAGTGAAGAATATCGATAATCATAATATTAGTTCAATGTTTTTAAACATGCATGTTTATGCAAAGAAAGTATTCGCTGATTTGAGCATGGTAATCTTAACCGAACAGTCTGTTGCAAACAGACTTATTGGAACTAGCCGTGCGGTTTACAAGCCGATATCTCATATTTCTAAGAATCAGTACCTGGATAAATCCACTGGTTTCGTTGTTCATAAGAATACAAATAAGTACTTGGCCAATCATTTCAAAAATATGTAAGTTTTCCTCACTAAATTGTTTTAAATAGTGATGTGCAAGGTGAAATTTTGCATGCTTATTTTCACTCTGCAAATGAACTACTTATTGAAATTAGAATTATTTAATGTTCTATTTATCAAGATTATTATTATTCGATTTTATAGAGTATCCGCTGTTTATGAGACAGGTCTTCATAAAAAGTGGGATGAAGTCGGTCCTGAAATTGGGGGTAAATTTTTATCCGAACCTGGCTTTAAACTCGAATTGTCTTCAAAAAAGCAACAGGATAGAATGGAGCTAGATGAAATCAAGATTGCTGTTGGTCCTCTGCTTTTTAGTCTTAATCTTGCATTGGGTGTTTATGTTTTAGAAATCACCATGACACTTTTTCAGACTATTATGAAAATATTTTTTGTTACTTGCTGATATTCAGGATGAAATTCTTAAAACTACAAAATAGATAGAATACTCTGAAATACTTAATTGAATTAACCCAGATAAATAAAATTAAATTGTTTTTGTGGAAAATTACTGCAAGATTAATTGATATAATGAAGAATTATGCAAGGAACAATTTTGTTTATGATAATTATTTTTGATGATTTAATTACTATAATAAATCGATCTAGATTGATGCAATACGATTGAGTAATGGGTTTATTTAAAAAGAAATTGTCCAGGTCTATTATGATGCAATACATTTTCAGTATTTTTTTGAATTAATTTTCACCAAGTACAAAATTCTGAAAATCATGAATTTTTTTAAAATTGATAAATTTGCAAACTTCGAATGTGATATAAGTATGGCTTACCAAGATACTCCACAAATGTTTGGATTGGACCTGATCATGAAAGGAAACTTCACTTTCACCTGGCCCATGGCTGTGAGTGAATATAATAGTTAAAATCTAGTTGTTAATTATCCACTTGTGAATTAAATTTTATCAAGATGACCAATCAAGATTTCAAAATTCTATGCAGTCCGGCATTATTTATTTTGAAGGACCTTGTTCGTCGCACAGGATGGGGGTGATTTCCACCTTGTTTAAATATGAATGTAAAATAAAAATTTTGAATTGAAAGGGCAATTCCATTCGCTGAAATGGATCCAGATAATTTTCTTATTATAAATGGAACAAGATTTTCACCATATATGAATTATCTATTCAATAAGGTAAGCAATTATGATCAAGTTTGTAAACTTAGAATAGCAAATTAAATGTTCAGGGCAGGGATTGGCAATTATCTCGACCAGGGTTATCCAATGAATCCAAACCTTGAAATAAGGGTTTGATGAGTTAAATTGACCATTTGTGTTAACCGAATTACATTTATTCGAATGAAATCTAACTTGATCACTTAAAACTGTTGAAAAGGACATAGATATAGGAATTGAGTCAAGTAAATTGGACGGCTTTTTGGTAAAAAACCTGGATGTGATATATTCCCAGGTTATTCCAACCGTGGCCATACTGGGCGGGCTCTATCATTCAACAGGCACAAATTCCTTCTGGGCAATTCTCAATGTTTTCAGCTTACATGTAATTATTTTTTAAACTTGTAAAAAATCATAAACTTCTATATTTATAGATATGGTTATTGACCTTGCTCACATTGTTCTTAAACACAATGATATTGACACTGAATCGATTGACCGTGGCAAAAATAAATAGGTAAAAATATTCCACTAAAACCTGAATAAACCAGCTCAATTTCCAAAGAAAACATCCTATTATTTTATTCGGCTCATTTTTCTGGCTGGTGATGTCCGCCATGTTTACATGTTAGCTAGCTCCTTTTCGTCGACTTTGAAACTTAATTTATCTTGTTTAAATTTCAGCCTTAAACATTTCATCCAAAAAGTTGAATAACTTTACCTTGGCGAAAATAATCGGAATTCTATTTTTGTTCAAGTTCATTTATTTAGCACTATTTTCTGGCGAAATATTATCTATTCGTATCGAAGGGAAATATCTTACAATCGATTCTATTCAAGATATAAATGAGAGGCCGAACCTGAAGCTCATGGTTAATTTACCAGTTGAAAGTTTAACAGGGTTCCAGGTATTTTTTAATCTTGGATAAGAAATCATTTTCAGTGACAATAATCAGAATTGAATTCCTAATTCAAAAAAAAGCAGTGATTGCCAAAGTGATAAACACAAATTGTGCCACCTGATTTTTTGTCACCCGTTACCTTGGCCATCATTGAATAATAAGCTAGTTTGAATTATCAACTAGATTAAATTTTTATCATTTCAACAGAATCTCGAAACTGCAAAAACGATTGTAAAAAGAATCGATAATTACGATAACAGTTCAATGTTTTTAAACATGGATGTTTATGCAAAGAAATTGTTCGCTGATCTGAGCCTGGTCTTCATAACTGAACAGCATGTTGCTAACAGATTCATTGGAATTAGCCGGGCCATTTTTGAACCGATATCTCATATTTCTAAAAATCAATATCTGGATAAATCAACAGGTTACGTTGTTCATAAGAATATAAATAGATACTTGGCCAATCATTTCAAGAATATGTAAGTTTTTTCAATATATTTAACTAAACTTACCTACTTGTGATGTGCATGGTGAAATTGTGTGTGAAGTTAATTTTTTCTCCAAAAAAGTAATCTAGAAATTTAACCTTTAAATTAGAGATAATTAAAACTTCCGTTTAGCAAGATGAACTAAAAAATATATTCAATTTTCTAGTGTATCCGATGTTCATGAGACAGGTCTTCATAAGAAGTGGAATGAAGTCGCGCCTGAAATCGGGGGTAAATTTTTAACAAAGCCGGAAATTAAATTGGAATTGTCGAGAAAGCAACAGGATAGAATGGAGCTAGATGAAATCAAGATTGCTATTGGACCACTACTTGTTGGATTACACATTGGACTTGGTGCTTTTATTTTTGAATTTACCAAGAAGTTATTCAAGTAATTTTAAGAATATTGTTTTGTAACTTTCTAATACCTTGGTTATATCAAAAATCATTTTATTCATTCTTTTATCATGCAATTAAACAAGTTAATTTTAAATAAAGTTATTTAGATGGATAATTTCTCAATTTAAAAACCTTGCTCAATTAAAAATTAGTTATTACGAAAAATGTTTCGATTAAAACATTTAATGTCAAGAATCACATGAAGTAATGTTTTCAATGACCCAGTTCAATATTAT
This sequence comes from Punctoribates punctum, assembly GCA_034698165.1. Taxonomy (NCBI): domain Eukaryota; kingdom Metazoa; phylum Arthropoda; class Arachnida; order Sarcoptiformes; family Punctoribatidae; genus Punctoribates; species Punctoribates punctum. Next base: position 8,725 of record JAQGBD010002213.1, read on the forward strand.
AAAATCGATAAAGCGGATAATTATTTCATGATTGTTGTTCTGATGAATTAAACGTTCTTGGGAAAATTATCAGAACATTATATTTAATGACTTAATTACTATTTTTAATTGTTCTTGATGGATCAATAAGAAAATCTAATTGAATAAACATGTACAACTTGGAATTTCAACATCAAAATCAAAGAATTTTCAACAACTTATCTTGCCCAATTTTTGATTTAATAATTTGTTCGGTTATGAGAATTTGAGCAAGAACATATATTGTGAAACATGGATCTTTTTGATATGGGTAAATTGGCGAATTACGAATGTGATATGAATATGGCCCACCAAGATACTCAGCAATTGTTTGGATTAGACCTGGATATCAAAGGAAATTTCACGTTCACCTGGCAAATTGCTGTAATTTAATGCATAAGTTATCTTGATAATTGAAATGAATTGTTTATATAGTTCAAAGACCAAGATATAAAAGCCTTTTGCAGTCCCGAGTTATTTATTTTGAAGGAGCTTGTTCGTCGTACCGGATGGGGGTGAAATATGTCTTTTATAACCAGGTGATTAATTGAAAATTATCTATTTATAGAGCAATTCCTTTTGCCCAAATGGATCGTGATCACTTTCAGATTATAAATGGAACTAGATTAAATCCTTATTTAAATTACATATTCGAAAGAGTAAGCACAATTTTTGTGCTGAAATCTAGCTTGATCAGTTAAACTTCTGAATAGGAGGTAGATATAGCAATCCAGTCAAGTTCCTTGGCCAATTTACTGGATAAAAACCTGGATGTTTTATATTCGCAAGTGAATCCTACCGTGGCAATTATGGGTGGTTTTTATCCTACGGTAAATTCAAATTCATTCGGGGCCATTTTCAACGTTTTCAATACTGAGGTTTTAGATTTTCACCAAGATAATTTAGATTATAGTTTCGTGATCATGATAGATATGGATTTTGACCTTGCTCTCTCTGGTGATAACACCTTTGATACTGAACACTTCAATCCCGTCAATGAGAGTAAGGTAAATAATATAAAACAATTTAAATTTACCTTGTTGATTGAATTGCTTTATTTAACTAGAATAAATTACTTGAAATTTTTCGGATCAAATTTTTGGATGGTGTTGTCTGCCATGTTTACATGTTAGCATGCTCTTTTTCCTTTTAATTGAAATAAAATTATCTTGTTTGCATTCTAGCCTTCAAAATTTCCTTCAAAAATTTGAATAACTTGATGATAATAATTGGAGTTTTATTAATGTTCAAGTTGATTTATTTAACACTACTTTCTTGTGAAATATTGTCGATAAGGATCGATGAGAAATACCATGTAATCGATTCTTTGCAAGATGTAAACGAGAAGCCAAAACTTGAAATTATCCTATTCTTGCCTGATGAAATTTCTGCAGAACTACAGGTAAATTATTTAGTTTGACCTTGCTGAATTTTATCCGTTTCATTAGGATTTTGAATCAGCAAAAATTATTATCGGAAGACTAGCTGAAAACAGAGGGAAAAAAATTAATGGCCATGATATTGGGGCTTTAATAAATGATTATGATGATTTTACAAGAAAAATATTCGTGGAACTTAACACGGTGATGATAACAAGTGAAGCTGATGCAAAAAGGTTCACTGCAATTCACCCGGATATTTTAAAGCCGATATCACACTTTTCTAAAAATCAGTACCTGGATAACTTAGATGGTTTTATTGCTCATAAAAATTTAGATAGTTACTTGGTCAATCATTTCAAGAGAATGTAAGTTTTGAATTCGTTTTTGCGTGGAATATGACTTATCGAAAATTCATCTTGATAAAATTCAATTCACTAGATTATTCGATGTTTACGAGACAGGTCTTTATTCGAAATGGGGGGACATTCTTCCGGAAATTGGGGGTCGATTTTTCGCAGACCCTGAGTTTAAACTAGAGTTGTCAGAAAAGCCGTTATACATGGAGCTAGATGAAATCAAAATTGCCGTTGGGCCTCTTTTTTCCGGAATTATTCTTGGTTCAATTGTTTTCTTAATTGAAATGAACATGCAAAGAATTATGAAAATTATACACTAAAATTTAATGTATTTTTAATGTCTTGGTTAAATTGAGATTAAAATTTGTAACCGAAAATTATTTTATTCATCTTGGTAACTCGAGTTTCACAAAATTCAAATACCCTGATCATCCCCAGCACAGCATAAACTGATTATTAAGCAATTCTTGTGAATTATTTGTTTATATAACTCAACTATTTTTAGAGAATTTATTGAAAACAATATTTACTT
>JAQGBD010002214.1:0-11009 GCA_034698165.1 Punctoribates punctum
GGGCAGTGATCGGGGGCAGGGGGCATTCGTGATTTATCCTATTTATGTAACTAGGTGAATTTTAAATTCAAAAATAATGATAAAATATTTTGCTAGAGCCTAATCCTTGCAGATTCCAGAGCCAAATGCGGGAATTTTTTTCATATATTTCTTCCTTTAGGTTATTATATGTGAAGTATTCTATTCACTCATATTTTTATCGTTAGATTCCTTCAAAAGTCTCGCGAAAAGTATTTTTTGATTTCAAGAAAACTTTTCATTCCTTCGAACGGAATATTATATTAAACCAATTTATCATAACATTCACAAAGAAGTCACATTTTTTACCCTGCTCAATCTCTATTTTGCGTGATATTCAAATTGTAATCATGGAAAAGCACTAAAGAAAAGAATAATGGACTGGATGAACCTAATAGAGCTTTGAACTTAAGATAGTTTCCTAGCTCAGATTTCTCTAAAAGAAATATGAAATATTATCTAGATTGATTGCTGTTTCGTCTGCGATTCACCCAGTTTATTATATAAAATATCATGCTAGCTAATCAAAATAGCACTAAATGCACTTTACTTACCCAAAAGCGGGACAGAATCGGATGTCTCTGGTAATTTTTCCGAAATAGCTAACATGAACACAGAGAATGCCAAGAGCACAGTTACACCCAGGGCAATTTTTTCACCAGAATCGGGAGGAATACAGAAGACGAGAAGTGTGAGCACAGAGAGCATCATACAAGGTAATATCACATTATATGTATAATAGAGAATTTTCCGGCGAATAACCAAGTTAATTGTCACCGTTGGAAACGGCTCAGGACAACACGGGTAGTACTGAACGTGTCGCACGATTTCGGCCTCTAATAGCTCCCACTCCCCGTTGGGAACGTAATTAGTCATATCGACCTCTGCCGTTCTGTTCAGGATATCCACCTTAAAATCAAATTGACCTAGTTATTCAATGTCTTGAAAATTGAGTTCATTTTGTTCATTATTTACAAACATAATAGTATCATGGTATATGAGATTATTTGATAATTGAAAAATTAGCAAGATAAACTCACCGCAAAGCCGTCATAAATCCAGGATGCAAGTTTCAAGGTACAATTTTGATCATCAAAAGGAAAGTAGGTGACATCCACCCGGCAAGTGCTCCTGAATTTTGTAGGCGGGGGCCAAAAGACATTGCCGTTGGTTTCGACGATAGCCCTGGAGTTCATATAACCCCGGGTATAGTCATCAGCGCTAATGTTAAACAATAGACACAAATATAAGTCATTTAATTAGAAATCCATTTCATATAATTAGGTAAACAAAACTCAAAACTAATTTGATTTTCATTTTGATCGCTCAGAATAATTGGGTTTTGTTTCTCAGAAGGCGAACAAAATTAGAATTTCATTCGCTCAGCAAAATAGCCCCGGAGTTGGGAACTGGTATTCAGCAGAAAGAAGAACAGAATATTCTCTCCTCTCGAGCGAAATAAATACTAATTTGAGTTTTCATTTCGTTTGAGTTAAAAATGATTTATACATTTATTTTCAAAATATTTGTAATATTCTTGTGTAAGAATCAAGTTCAGGCTAAATGTGAGCAAGGTAGAAATATTAATTGCAAAGTATTTTCAAAAATACCAAGTTATTGATTACTTAAAAGTTTTGCTAGATTTTTTTCAACGAGAAACAGTGGGAGGGTTATATAATTGGACACAAATTAATTAATCTTGATAAAAGTTTTATATCGAACCAAGCTAGAAAAAGAGATTACTTCAATATTATGACTTGAACATGGACACACGAAAAAATTCTAAATCTTGAGGGATAACATGTAATGTGTTGGAGCATGGTAATCCCGCTGAATAAACTGGGGATAAAAATAATAGAGTTGAGGTCAGTCTATTCAGTGGGACTATAAGTCGATAAAATTTTTGCTTCATTTTTATCTTCATTTCAAATGTAATTCAATTGAAGAGAAATGTATTAGTATTTGACCGAAAGCTCCCACAGAAAGGGTATTATTTGATGAATGAGAGTTAATATTGATTTTCGTTGAATTTATCAAAGCTCTGGTATATTTACTGCCAAATCACTCGGAATAAGTTATTATAGAATCGCAGGCCATCCCTATCTTCAAATAATCTGTTTCGTCAGAGCCCAGAGTTCGTGGATTATGTCAACCGTTTCTGTGGATCGAAATATGTGATACCTCCCGATTCTGTCACTAACTATGGGTTTTTATGACAACTCTAGCAACTCAATTGGTCTTACCAAGATCCTTATCAAATAATCAACTCATTTATAGTGATTGGGCTGACAATGAGTAAGGAGTTATAATTAATTACGAATAACCATGATGATTTATGGGTATATTCTTTTCTATTCGATTTATATCCAGAACAATTATTTGCAAGAATACGTTAAGACTCAAACATAAGAAGCTGTAATTATCTATCCATTTCTTATTGGAAATTAACTTGATCATTAGCTTAAGGAGAGACTGGGAGGGATTGAACAGAAAATTAGGAGTGAGCTCATTAATAGTTAGCGAACTAATGATTTTCACGCCTGTGCTAATGTATCTAGGCAAACAGATAAATGGAATTATCACGTAAATAATCATTTGGATAATTGCTCGCTCATGCATATCGAGGCAAATCAATTGTAGCGCTGATCAAAACTAAAATGAGTAAAGTATTTGCAGTCATTATATTAAATGAGGAAAATCTCGTTGACTCTCCTGGGTCATACTTTTTCTTTGCCGATTATCTTATAGCCTCTTTTAATAGAGTCTTATTTTTTAAAAAACAAAACCCGGCTGAGTTTGGGATTCAATAGCTGGATAACACTGATTTATAGGCTTAAATACGGCAAATAGTGGGCAACAAAAGAGACAAAGAATTTGAAGAATATTCCTATTCTTCAAACCATAAGAATCTTATTATGAAAACCGAAAGCAAAAAGTATTGGGAAAAGAGAGAGAAAAACATATTAACTCTCGCTGTTTGTTGTGCGAAGTGGCGGCACAACCAGTGCTATACAATGGCAAATATTGTTAGCCCTGTCCGGTCGGTGCAGTAGTTGGAGCGGAAACATAGTTTATTGATATCTTTTGCCGAAGTTTTTCGTTTTCGGACAGAAAGAGAAGAAAAAATTGGTTTCACTTTCTTTCCTATTATTACAAATCAAAACAGAGGGGAAATGGCATAGAATTTATTCAATCTGTCAGTCGCTCACAGATATTGAGGCACAGAATATCATATTTTTCGCTCCATTCGACACATAACGCCAGGAGTGCACAGTTCCTGAGCAAAGGGGAAGCCCTTCTTCAACTTGATAGATTATCAATTATCAGTGATAAATGTTGTATTCAAATACCATAGATTGAAATGTGATTAATCAAGGTAATTTCTAATAAGTCACCCGTTGAAAGGTACTTAAGAAGCGCTCAATCATAAGATAAGACCCCTTGTGCTCGACTCTGGTGAGGAGTGATAGATAATTAAATAAGAATGAGCGGGAGCCTCTAGTCATCTGTAAACTCAATTTTGGAGAAAGGTTCAATTATTTTCCTAAGGTGTGACCAAGATCAAGTTTATCCCAGAGCTCAAGACTGTGCGCATCCCTAACATTGAGGCAAATAATAGGAAAATATAATTAATGTTTGACTCACTTATTGTAAAGGACTATATCTGGTCTCCAAATCTTTTCGCAGGGAATCCGCACTTTAGTTATGGAACCGAAGTCAGTGGCGTTCCAAATAAGAAACTCATCGATCCATTCCTGTGCAATAAATAAGCAAGATGATTCACTAGATTATCCAAAGTGAGTGATCTTGTTTTCAAATTGAAATTGTTTTTAAGAAATAAATTCTCGGATGAAATAACTCAACTGAAAACTTGAAATTGATATTTATGTTTTAGCTTGTTCATTCTATTTACTTTGATAAAAATGTTTAACTGATAAATATATTATTTAGCAGAGATGCGCTGGGGTGAGGCCTGGCCTCTCCTGAGGTCGGAATTTGAGCCTTTGATCTATAATTCAACAGTAGTGGGATAGGGATTAATATTTCACCATGGCGGAAGTTTTAATCTCCTTGAGTTTTCAAACAAGCACGTACATGTTATTTAGCAAGGTTAACCTGAATTTGTATAGTAATTAACATTTTTAAATAGATCATTAAGGGCATTTATTAATTTTAAAGATTGTATTAATATTGAAAATTAAATTAAAAATTCTTCTTGATGAAAGAAAAATAATTAATGGGGTGAAAACTCTTCTGAATACCATTAATGTATATTTTGGTCAATAAAACTTTAATAAAATTTGATATGAGCAAGATAACTTACTTGATCGAGCCATACATTGGTAGTCAGCACTTGATTTTTCTCATCCTATTTAAAAATCAAATTTTCATCACTTTAGATAACTATTAAACCACCAAAAGTGCCATTTAAAACACCACAGGAAATATGCAAGGTGTTATTTCCTTTTATAATTATTTTACATTATTTCATACTGCATATTTCAATAGCGGCTTTTAGCACTAGAAGAGGAACAGGAGCCAAAAGAACTCATCGATTAAACCATAAAATTATGCGATAAAAATATTCTCGATATTAATGAAAATCGCAAATAAATTATCCCCGAATATGTTGAGCGAAAGTATTCACTTGAAAACGATAATTAAATAATGCCCTCGATCAAAATGTTGGAATTCTATTGCCAAAGGCATATACTTAAATTACATTGTTTATTTAACAAAAATTTTTACTTCATTTAAAAATTGTTTCAAACACAAAGATGATCAACGGGGTAAAATAAACACGAAAATGAACTTGCTTATCTATATACATGTAATGGTCTGGGATTAAAGTTTTCTTTGTTATTTTAAAGTTAATATATAAATTTTGTTATCACCTTGTTCATTCCTATTGATGAACATTTTGAAAAGTATATAAACTCATTAAAATCAAAAATATTTTTCAACAAAATTTGAGTTTTGGTCTGACATTTAATTATCATATTTCAGAGGAAAACCTATTTTAATGATAAGATGTGTTCGCAAATTGAAAAATACTTTAATAAATTCAAGTGATTGACGCAAATAGTAGTTTCTTAACTGAGCTTGCTCAACCTGAAAATCTTCCGCATCATCTTTTTGAATACTTAATTGAAATTAAAATTCATTGATTTGAGAAAAATCCAATCTTTTCTGTATGAGTAATCATATTTCACGCTCTAGCTCATTTATAACTAAGAAAGTAAATAGCCCCGGTGCATTCTCATTAAAAAATAAGAAAAATAAATATTTGAACAATCATCGCCCACATGTATTTAAATTTAACAAGCAAATATCATGAAAGATTATCAAATAGTCCAGAAGAAACTTACTAGATCAAAAATCTGTGTCAGAGTTATGCCGAGTCGGATGACTACGGGATGACTGGCATTCCTCACGGGTCTGATTGAGTTGTCATAGTTTTTCAGTAAGTACTCCATAAGTCTTCGCTCATCATTAGTTCGCATATAAAAGTCATCCATCAAGTCTGAAATCAAATTGTTCAAGATTATTTAAGTATTTATGAACGGTAGAAAGTATCTTATAATGTTCCTGGTTGAATATACAGAATTTTATAAAGAATTTGTTGTTGAATACGATAAACTTATAAATTATCAAGCATCTATTTCATTATTTCTCACATAACTCTTATTTTAATCAAATAAATATTTGAGCAAGAGCGAATCAAATTACAATTAAATATTGAGAAATAAACTTAAGGGTTTCGCCTCATTTTGGCTGAAATTTAAATATTTAAAAATGAAATCTTGTGGGAATACAATTCTAAATTGTCGTAATCCAGGGTAATTCAATTCAGTTCAATATTCAAAGTTTCTCTAATTCGTGGCTCATATTTAAATAACCTATTTTGCAATTCATTTGCAGTTTGCAAGTTAATTGAATATTCTCAGAGGAACCACATTTTCTATCTTCACGTACACTGAAATTCTTGCAACTAATTTCTTCGATTATTAAACGGTATAAGCAAGGTACATCTGAGAATAATTTGTGCTGTGAATCACCAGTTTTTAACTCCGATTTAATGACTTTCGTTTATTTAAAAAAAGGTACAAGTACGGTTATTATCGGTAATACAAGTAAAACCGTATTTGTACGCATTTTACGGTAATCAAGGTAATCATTATATCGGAGATAAAACTGACAGATTGACAAAAAAGAATTAATATTAGAAGTACCCTGTCAATATATTTGAAATGTCATTTTTTATCTTAATTAGAATTCTGAACTTAATGCCAGAGATGCAGAGAGTGAGGGGTATAACCAAAAAACAACCTGTTTTGTGATAGATAACCCCCTTCATAAAATATGAAAAGTGCCTTGCTATGTCAAGTCCACCCTTGCCTTCCATTCAATTGATTTATTTTAAAGTCTATACTAAAGCTCTAATTAGAAAAAGTCCCCCTCTTGAAAAAAAATTTATCGGACCCCCACCCCTGACTGAAGGTGCTTGGGCATCAACTTAGAAAATGTAGTAGTTCATTTTTGGTCAAACCCTATTCTACTCCTGAAAGACTTTTGATTACTTTGAAATATTACTGGACTTAGCTTGTTATTCACGTTTTTATAAACCTGAAATACTACTTTAATCCAGATTAAATCTTTACCAAGAATTTAAAACTTCAAAATTTCCGAAATTCTCTTTTAAGTCAGTAATTCTATAACTTATGATTTATCAAAATCTATCCAGGTCAAATTTAAAAGAAATAATTAGCTTGATATGAGTATCAATGCACGCTTACCCTGAGCTAAAGTATGATTAATAATCCAGCGAAAAACAATCACAAAACCCACGGAAAAAGTTCTGAAGGAAAGCATAATTGTCTTGACACAAATTCACAAATCGCTGGATATTTCCACTGAATTAATCCTGGTAAGTTTAGAAAGTTTCACCGGAGATGGGCATCACTTTGCAAGATCATAAACACTACTCGAAAGCGGAACAAAACGAAACAAAACTTGAAAGAGAATATTCAGTTGAATAGATAAAAGTTCATTAATAAACTTCTTGGAGGAAAGTGTAGCCCAAGAAAAATGAGAGGCAATGAAGTCAATGGATGTCAGACCCAAAGAAGAACTAAAAGTTGTGCCAAAAGAATAACAAAAAATGATTAACGCGTTTAAACACTGATTGCACTAAACATTGGCTTTTTGTGATCATTAGATTTGTGACTAAACGCACAGTTAGTTATACAGAATTGAATTGTAGTCATCGGGTAGTGCACAGCATATATCAAACAAGCACACCACACAATTTCTATGCCTGTGCTCCTTCACCGCTCTGGATATGTGCTATAAATAAAGAATAGACACAATTGTCGACCGAAACGCTTTGACTCGTCGTTTAACGCGAATTGATTTTTGCGATGAGTTTCGGAGTCAATGAAGAGTTTGCGCCAAAACTATGTCCAACTTTTTTCAAACCTAAGCTCTCTCTCTCTCTCTCTCTCTCTCTCTCTCTCTCTCTCATCGGAAAAAAATCCAGTAAAAGCTTTCTATAGATTTCTGTTAACGAGAATTGGCGTTAATTAGTCACTAATGACATGTTTTCATACCTACAGATTCTTGTCTTATATCAGTCTCTAAGCTGTGATACAATTTTCCCATTAGTTTGTGATTAAATATTTGCGCCATCCCTGCCTTCCTCTCATATAACATGCTACTTTTTCACGGATGGCCGACTCAATTCGAATAGATCTTTCTCATTTTATTTTTAGCTGCTAAAAATTCATTCATCCGAATCAGGCTTTCATTAAATATTATTATTGATTACCAAGGTTAGATATTAAAGCAGGATAGAAAAGAAACAACAATATTTCAACAAGCACATAATTGAGATTTTTTCTCGCAAACAAAAATTGAAAAAAAATATAATAATATCTTTTCGTTAGCGAAGAATAAATTACATAAAAAACTTTGCTTTTTGTAGTTATATATAAAGAATTTTTTCACCGATGATTTATATGACTTTTGCTGATATAACTGAATAGAAAAGAACAGAATATTCTTTATAACTGCAAACAATCGGTGGACTGAAGGCTGAGTTGAGTTTTGTTTAGCCCAAGAGCTGCACAAACAGCTAAAAGCGCACTCACTTTAAGGCTTTACTCAATTGGTATGAATCCTGGTCTACAAAGTGTGATACTCTTGGCTTTAACTAATGATTGTCGGCTTACGTACCGATTGATTGACGCAAAATGTTTGCTGAACTGACTATTAGGTCCTAATTCAAGTGGTATTCAAATAATAGTCCAACAAATTCTTTGTGAAGAAAGGATACCATCAAATGGAAAGGGAATTGATTTTTCATATTTCTCTTCACTCAATATATGTATTGAAAACTTGAATTTTTTTTTTCGGCAAAATATTTGTTTGTTTGACAAAAGAATTTCCGAAACCATTCTTACTCTTGATTTATGTGTTTTGCGACTCCTATTCACTATTATCCTCCAGTTATTCATCGGAAACATTTCAAAGAATATTCTGATTGAAAGATAAGGAAAAGAAATTATTCACAAATCGTTTTCAAGTATTCAAATGTTTTCAATGAATTCAAATCAAATGACTTTTAAATCACTTGTTTTCAAATAAATTTTGAATAATTTCCAAACAATTATGACATTCAGGGTATTCTCCTGGGAATCACTTCAATTTGAATAAAACCTGGATATAAAAGAGAGTTGAAAATAAACTTACCATGATAATTAATGAATGTTGCGGTTGCGGTATAAATAAGTGAATAAAACTTCAATATTTCTCTTTCATTCGAAATGAATATAAACGACCTTGCATCACATTCATTATATAAAATAAAGAATACAGAATATATAAATAGATCTTGGTCATCACCATGCCAATACAAATAAGAGAATATGACATTTGATCGCTGAATAAAAGGACAGAAAAGTATTGAAAGTGAAAAACGTTATGAAATATGATATGATTTTCAATAAATAAAACCTTTTTAAAGACAGTTCTCAATAACTTGAAAACATCTTGTAAATTATGATTGAAAGTTGCAAGATGTTTTTCCTTTGCCAATAGACTTCAATAGAATAAATTTTGTCATATTTTTGATATGAAAGACAATATATTTCACAATATTTGAGATAAGATTAATAGAAGTGAAGGTTTGATAAGAATTTTGAATTTCTTCTCAAATAGTTTATATAAAAATGTTTCAGGGTACTTTTGTTGTTCAATATTCTGGATAAAATAATAATCGAGTATAGCATGTATAGGGTGTCAATCAATACAATCTGATATAAAAATGAAGCTAAGGTTATGCCAAGGTAATTCAATTGCCTTAATAAGCAGCGGTTGAGTAAAACATTTGTGATTTGTAACAGTGATCAGAATAAGTAATTAAAAGTTAGATACAATAACAAGGTCCTTTACATCTGTAATCTTAATTTCTAATTTATGTTAGTTGTTCAGCAAGCAAGATTTTAATTTGTGTTTCAAATTTCATTAAATTGACATACCTATACTTTTGTATACCTAAAGAAATTATCTAAAATATTTGTAAACATTATATTTTATCTTGATCATAATTTTCTTCAATGAGTGGAATATTTTTAAACAAACGATATCTGGTGTTTGGAATCCAGCGTTCATTAAACTATAACCGCGTAAAAAATACCACTGGACTAAGGGGTAAATGAACTGCACACACGTGTAAGACAATAACATCAAGGTTTATTTATAAAATTATTATAATAAGTTATGCAAAAGTTGATTCTACTCTGTTTCTGAATCGTATTCATAATTTCCATTTTACATATACCTGACTATAGTGAAATTAGGTGAAACGGTATTGTTCATGCTCAGATTAAGGAAATTCTTTAAATTTATCAAGTTACTTGAATCAGATGCAAAATTTCGGCCAATATGTTAATAAGTAATCGATAAATAAATAACATATTAAGTGTTTTCAATCAGAAGGTCATTGAACTATGATCGAGGAAATTCTGAATCACAAGAATTTAAAGATAAGATTATAATTAGTAAATAAAACTGATTAAAGAAAACTATAAATTAGAGCAAAATTTATATAGAAGTAAACTTTTTGCCAAGAATTGACTAAAATCTTACCCTGACACAATTACCAAGACGATGAAGATTGTATTCATTGCACTGGACGCAATCGGCCACGTGAGCGCCGGCATAGGAATGGCAGAAGTTTTGATAGCCAGCGGTCACAGAGTATTCTTTGTTGTCAACGAACAATGGAGAGGAAGACTCACTAAGTATGGCATCGAAGAGGTTCTGCTGACCTACGAGGAGAGACGACCAGATCAAGAACCGGCTGAACGATGGACCGAATTATTGGCAGGTGTGGGCGCTATCAGCTCTGGCACTCCGTTCGACAATTCAGTCAGCGTTAGGACTGAATTTGTTGACTATTTGGCCGAAGAAGTCAAACATATGGACCCAAAAGTGGATCAGTTGTTGAAAGACATCAAACCGGATGTCATTTTGTTGGACCACCTCATTGGTGTCCCATCAGTAATGCTTTCGGGCATTCCCTGGGTTCTGATCTGCAGTTTCAACCCACTTATGTTCATCGATGATAAGGGAACCCCTCCCTGGGGGTCAGGTATGCAAAAAGACTTAAATTTTGAAAAAAATATAAATTGAAAATTAATTTCAGGTTTAGCCACAGAAGGCATGAGAGACGAGTGCGACAAATATAAAGAAAGAATGTACCAGGTCACTCTTCCAACCTGGCACAAATGGAACAAATATATTTTGTCCAGAGGTTTACCCCCTTTAGAATCGGGGAAACTCTTGCCTGACTCGCCTTACCTCAATATATATGGCTTTCCACTAGAGTTGGATTATTTGAATGTCAGGCCTTTGCCTCCGAAGTGGTATCGTTTCGATAATCTCAAGAGAACTGACAAACACTCAGACTTTCAAATACCGGATCAGTT